>JAFIRS010002217.1:0-239388 GCA_018342105.1 Gonioctena quinquepunctata | reverse complement strand
CCACCTGAAACGACTAATCTAAATACAACCTACGTGAAAAATTCCCTAGATCTGGGGAAAAAGTCAATCCTCTATGTGGAATAAGGTGAAAAGTCATATTAAATCAGGTTAACCACAAAAATACAATAGATATAGGAAGAATCCAGGGTAATATAGACCTCAAGCATGTGAAAATGGGTGTTCCCCAAGGATCTGATTTGTGGTTAGGGATGAATATTCAAATGATAGTAGATAAAGTCCTCCTTGTCGAAACATTATGATCTAATGTAAACAACCAGAGTGATTCAAAACGTCGGGAACCTGATGATGGCCTAATAAAGGTTGAACTGAAGATGAATCGAAACGTCGAGAACACGATGATGATTCGAAACGTCGGGAACCTGATGATGGTCTAATAAAGGTTGAACTGAAGATGAATCGTAATGTCGAGAACACGATGAAAATTCGAAACGTCGAGAACCTGATGATGGTCTCATAAAGGTTGAACTGAAAAAATGAATCGAAACTTTGAGAACCGATGAAGATTCAAAACGTCGAGAACCTGATGATGGTCTCATAAAGGTTGAACTGAAGATGAATCGAAACGTCGAGAACCCGATGAAGATTCGAAACGTCGAGAACCTGATGATGGTCTCATAAAGATCGAAACAGGTAAAAGGTCGCAAAATGACCACGTTGGACCTTAGATTTTCTTATGGGGATTTACATGGGAAAAAGTGCCAAATTGAGCCCGGAGCCCCATAGCTATATCTACTAATGATGGAATTATTCCATTTTTCTTTATGTGAAATTTTGTGCGTGCTTCCGCTTTCTAAAATATTTTTGATCTCCTCGAAGCTTTGTTTTCTCATCGCTTCGCAACATCTTGCCATTGTTGTTGTTCCATTTGGAATTTCGAATTCGCGAACCAAATTGTCACTTTGCACTGTTTATATTAATGTTGCACAATTTATACACACAATTAAATTCCCATTCTTATCATTATTTACAAATTTGAATGATAATTGCTTATGATACCTTCTCTTTGCCATTCTCTCACAATTTCCAACTTTACATCTGATCATCTCTTCTCTGATTGGCTATCTTTCATAAATACGTTCGCTGTTCTCTCATTGGCTAACTTTTAGTTTGCTACAATTTCATGTACAGAGTGTTTTAAGTTTATAAATGTGTTGATTACTTTTTATTCATGATAATTTTGTAAATCTTGACTTTTAGTTGTCTTTTGAGCAATTATGAGTTATGATAATTTTGATAGTGTATATAATTGACTGTTTTATAGTACTTTGACATTTTTATTTATCCATATCATACCTAGGCTCATAAATTACATTGAATTTTAAAAATTATTTACAAGCAAACTCTTGAAATTGATAATTATTTATTATTTATTCTTTTTGTGGCTTATTAGTCTTTCAAAATTTACAAATGGCATAACATAACATAACAATATATATATATATATATATATATATATATATATATATATATATATATTTGAAGTTTTCTTGGGTTTCAGATTCGTTTGTATTACAATGAGAAGAAAATTACATTTATTTATAAATAAAATTACATTTATTTATAAATAAATGTAATTTTCTTCTCATTGTAATACAAACGAATCTGAAACCCAAGAAAACTTCAAAAATACAATCACCAAGATTCAAGAACCCACTATACCCAAAATATATATATATATATATATATATATATATGAATATATATATGAATACAATTAAGTGGTAGGTTTTTTCAAGTCATTATATATTTGAACTAGCTTCTTGATATCTGTATTTTTGACTTGCTATACGGCCATCAACATAATTTTTCTTCGTTAAATCTTTCGGTTCCACAGCCAGAGTTTTCGTAATTGTTTTGTTCAAGTCCACCAATCCAGTTTCGAGGTTATGTATGGAAACATCCACTTGTTGTTCTCTGGTGTTGATTTGGTTTCTGATTTTTTGTAAGCTATCACGTGTTTCAGTGACGTACGCACATGTTTTGTGACCATGTCAACGAAATTCGTAATGATTGTACTTATATTCTCCATGGAAGTCTTTGAAGTGACGTTCAGTTTATTTATAGCTTTTTCACACGCATTGATGCCCATTTTCGTGATATCGAGAGAAGACTTGAGTTATTGTTCATGCGTAAATTCATCCATGATCTCATCCACATATCCTTTGCTGGCCGTATATTTTCTGCCCGTAGGTCTCTTAACATTACACAATTTCAAATCGTCAAAATCAATGTCGCCGTCTAATGTTGTATGTAATTCACCATCATTTTTCGATATAGGTTTCCGCTTTCCATTGGAACTACGTACAAACTTGTCGACAGTCATTGTGAAAATATGTTATGTACATGGGGGAGCAGGTTATTTTTCGAATGATGCCTGCTTCTCGAAGTTCATTGGTTATGGCCAATATTTCGCTGTCGTGAGAAGTATTTCCAGCATTTTTTGAGGCCACCAGCAACCTTAATCGTTCACAAAATTCGTTCGGATCACTCCAGTAAATATATTATATGGGGCTGCTATTGAATGACATCATGTCATAATGAGGAAGGCCCTTGCCAGTGGTGTGTCGAAGGAACATGTATCTGTATATTTACGTCTTTGACTACCCTTCAGATGTCCTGTAGAATTCAGATGGGCCTCGGTCAATTCCAAAAGAGTTTTATTTGCCTTCAAATCTTCTGCATTGTAGTCGGGATCATCATAGAATATTAGCTGAGTTTTTTTAAAAATTTAATTTTAACCGAGTATCCATTTCGAAGAACTTTCATCATAAACAGGTCCATATAATTTATCGATTTTCTCGTCCTTGCTTCTGTGTTCGAAGATACATGTTTGCGACATGACAGGATATTGATCGATATACTCGTGCATTACTTCTCCTGGAATAGATTCTTCCCCCTATTTGCTGTACTTTAGGCCTTGGGTACGTTGGTGGGGGGCGCAAGCGCCGTAGCCAAGACTATTATAGATGCAAAAAATGTCAAAAAGAAACTCGACGGAGATCAACGTCATAATAAAGCTATGGAACATTTGGGATCCGGTCTGTATTTACGCAAGACACCTCGAGGTTATGTATTGTTTTTGAAAAAACAACAGCAGCGACGAGGACGCGGTCTCTACTTGAAGAAGCAAAAAAACTCCCATTGAAGCTGCCCAATAGAGTGTTGTACGACTCGGATATAGAAAAATTCGCTCGTCAATTGTTTCCTCATTTTTGAGGAGTCTTCATTCGAAATTCACTATCGCAGCGCCCTCTATAAAATGAATATGCTGTACTAAATTTAGACTCTAAGAAAAGTACCGGTACACATCAGGTAGCACACATCAAAAAAGGCAACACTGTAAATTATTTCGATAGCTTTGGCAACCTCAAACCACCATTGGAACTTGTACGATGTTTTGGTAGAAACGTTGACATCACATATAACAACGATCGTTATCAGAATTATAATCAGTTCAATTGCGGACATCTATGTTTACGCTTTCTACTGGGAAATGTCTGAAATACCACTAAGAGACTTGTGCGATGCAGAATTGAAGGCTATTCCTCTGGACTATCTGACGAATCAAGCTGGTCCTTGGGAATTGTTGGATGTATGGCATAAATTACCTGAATAATACGAAGTTTGTTTCGAGCTGCAAATTCGTCCACCATGTTTCATCCATCATCGGAAAGAATGCAGCAGCAGCAGCCGCCAGACCCCCGAACAGTATTTTGGATATGTTAGTTCACAAATTGAATGTTATTATTGTTTGAATAAATTATTATCAATTATTTCGTTATTTATACCTACCCCTGATCGAAATGGCTCAGTCATGTCTATGATATCAACCTTGAACGGTTGCTCGTCGACGTTTTCCATTAATTTCACGCCGCCCATTCAGTTGAATGCTGATGCAGAATATGGATTGGCTTTATTGAGTTTCCATTCGTACAAAAGTACTCCCATTATATCGAAGGGTACAAAGTTCCATTATTTCAAGAACGGTGATAGGAGCAAGAGAAAAAGCTGTCGGAGATTACAAAATTGAAGAGGCGTTGCTGCAACACATCGTTCCCCCTGCATTCGTTAAACGCCACTAAACCTTCTTCTATCTCTGCCCCAATAATAATACACTGAAAAGCGAAATATTTAACTCGAAACACGCCATCGACTTTACGTCTAAAGATACTTTGACCCATATACTGGGATTTTCGTCTTCCATCCTCGCACCCAACATTCATCACGCATCAGATCGACGAGTCAATATCATACAAGTACGAACGATTCACGTCGATAGTAATATCACGTCTGGAGCCTTCTACAACCACAGACCTTCTCGTAAGATATACGAATTTTCCATAGACGCTGACCAAGGCTACGCCATCGACGAAACTCCGAATCATCTCATATATCTGCATATCCATCATCAAAGAGAAATCGATAACATTACGCTGAGAGTGTTGGACCAAAATTTCCAGTTGAATTATTTTCGAGGAGAAGAAATTATTGTCCGTCTGGAATTGCGAAAAAACTATGGTCTTGAAAATAGAATAAAGTCCAGCATCATCATTCAAGCAGTCAGTCTTTACCAAGACATACACGACAACGATTCGCCAGCTGTCTGCAGAGTATATACCGCTCCTGAAATCTCTCGGTCATCATGTTGTCGAGTCAAGTGTTCAACATTTTCCGAAAACCACAAATGGACGGAACAATACTGAAAGTGGAATGGAGAACGTTTACCCCTTTGTCAAATCATTTTGGAATATCGAAATTAGTGTCAACCAATCGGATGTCTTCGAAGCTTTGTATGACAGCCATTTATTTGTACATTAGCGGAAAAGTATCAAGAATTCAAGGCGATGGAAAAGTGACGTTTGTAAACAACGCTGGCGCTTTCATATTTCAATCAGCGAGCTACAAACAAAACGGCAAGGAATTGGAGATTGTACGTGATGTGGGTATCGTGAGCACAGTCAGAGGCTTTTTGTGCTACACCAACGAAGATACGAAACTCCTCTCCTACTCCTACTCTGGCTGGACTTATCCCAATAATGTGGGCGTCATTTCGCCTATTTCTCTAACATTCAACATGTTCATTCCGTTGAGGCATTCTTTGAACATTTTCAACGACTATCAATGCACTTCTTATGGAAAACACGCTATACGATTGGTCAGAGCTGGGAACGATAAAAACTGTTTCAAATTTGACGAGAAGAAAGATGCTACAATACCTACAGAAGTTAAATTGGAAATTGAGAATATTGAGTTGAAAATTAAACGATTATATCCTGGCGATGCCATCAAATTGCAACTGCTGACAGGCATCAAAGCAGACAGCCCCATTCTGATTCCATTTAGAAAATGAGACTAGCACATGTTGCCAGCTCTCATGATCGGTTCCTCCAGCGAAATGTGGGCCGTGAAAACTTCGTACTTTAGTTACGATAGTGCCTTCGCAGCCCTTGGTTCGAAAAGCACTACTCGTTGTTTGAAACCAATTTTGTGTTGAATAACTCTTTTTCAACGTTCACCTTTTTGCACAATTAAAGGTTCACCTTACTCAATGCTTTTAATGAAAATTTAAAATGCAGGTTACAAGTGACAAAAATGGAATGATCAAAATACATATCTGAGATAATTTATAACAATAAACAAATAATAAAGGTATTATAGTTCTTTCGTTGATCTTCGGTTTACAAGATACTTCATGGTGGGAGCTTAATCAGCAAAGATAAATCTCGGTAGGAGCTTGGTCACCAATTTGTCTAGTCGCCATGAGGTCTGGGTGGCAGGGCTGGACTCAGGAACGTAACTGTTTCTCGAAAGTCCTCGATACGTTATTGTATGCTTCCAGAAAAATTGTGATCATAACAGCACCAATAATGATCCCACCGCATTCAGTAACATAAATATCGAGAATATCACTTCGACATTGAACAGAGAAAATTACCCTAACGAAAAGATGCATGCGCAATTCAGCAAAGGAGACTTTTCGCAAGCCTATCACAATTATACCCAATTTGGATTCGGCTACAAAAATTCCTACCAACACAATCCTCTTCTATCTCATGCCGACTTTGCGTACAAAACATTTTTATCATCGATTGTTCCAGAAGAGACGAGAGAAACCAAAGTTCCAGTGTCGATGTTTAACTGGAGATCGAAGCATCGACGGGTTTTCCCGACAATACCTCCCACTCAGCGAAATTATTAGAAAACTAAACTGAATGTTTGTCGAGAGTTTAGTTCACTGCAAGTCGACAATATGAGAGTAGCGTTCATTGATATTCAAGCAATCATCGTTGATGGATTGCCATCAGAATCGAAAATCAATGCAACAATTTTTTACTATTATCAAGTCAATGTTTTTCCTCGCTGGGTAGAGAAGACAGACAGAATGCCGTCTATTTGGAAAAGAACATTCATGGGTTACGATATTCTTCTGGTTTCGTTGCATATCATCTACTGGACTTGATCCTCAAGCAAAACATCTATGACGTCAATATAATTTATGTACGAGGACATCAGAAGAAAAATTTTTTGGGCCAGAAACTCCAACAATTGAATACTGTCACAGAAATAGTACATTTGGAAGAATTGGCCAACACGTGGTGGATGGTTCCCACATTCGACAACACAGCATTCTGTATGCATCACAAGCAGAAGGAGCATTCTGTAGTCTTCACAATGTTGATATTTTGTTCAAAAAGATATTTGATATATTACTTAAATAAAATGTTTGAGAAATAAAATTGTCTTTTCTTGAAGTTAAAGAACTTGATATTTCCATAAGTCGAAATAGCTCAGTTGGAAGAGCGATATACTGTAGGTCTGGCAGTCCCTGGTTCGAACCCAGGTTTCGACATTTCCATTTTTTGTTGAACTGAGCATGATATACATATATATTTTTCATTTCCATGTTCTCCAATAAAAGTTCTCTTGTTAGAGTACCCGCACATCGTTGTATCTCACCCCCTAACGAAGTTAGCTCCTAGTGCCCTTTTGGCTCTGAAAAATGCGTAATTATGCTTCTTGACAGCGAGACGAATCCATTGACACCTAAATTTTCCTTATCGCATCAAAATCAGTGGTTTATGAGATTTTGGGGGATTTGGACCATGCTCGATGTGACCAATCCGAATTAAGCATTAATTTTTTTCTATCTCTATTCTTACAGACTGGAAGTGCTCATTTTTTTATTATTCGTATAGATCCAAAACGTCGAATTTTTTTTTTCTCCACTCAATGATAAGTGACACATGCAAAGCAGCCATGTTTTTTCAAAAGATAGGCGGCGACCATGTTTTTTTGTCTTAGTGACAAATGACACAGTTCATAGGTTAGGTTAGACACGTAAAGAACGTCCATGTTTTTTTCTATATGCGTCAGTCGAGGGTCTAACCTAACGTAGACCCTCCTTCACGTACCCGCAGGTCAGACTCTCCTCTCAATGGTTACTCCCGCAACCAACAGTATTCCGATATATGAGGGTCTAAACCAACGTAGACCCTCGTACACGTACACGCAGGTCAGATGCTCCTCCCGATGGTTACTCATTTGTACGTAGCTTGAAATTCCGAGATCGATTTAAGATTCCGGGAAGTTCAGTTATTGGAAAGTCATTCGAGATACAAAAAAGTGCAATGCACTAATATCTCATTGATTACTTCATCTTAGAAAACAGTATCTAATAAGTACAAATGTGAAAGGAATTGAATCTTCATTCCTTTTTTGTTAGACTCCTTGTCTTATCGTTTCCTTGTTATTAGGATGAGCAGGTTGTTTCAGCAATTTGAAGTACCTTTGTAGCTCGAGGGAGTTCATTGATTCTCAACTGGCTTTCGCCCCACGGGTTCATTTTTGAGGCATACTTGTAGACATATATCTTTGAAATGAATTTCTGCTTGAGAAAGAGATATAAGCATTGATTATCAATAATCGTTCACTGATTTGTTTTTTATGCGCAAAGGAAATAAACATTGATTATCAATCTTCGTTAACTAATTCCCTTTTTTTCAAGTTTTTTGAAACAGTCTAGATATATTTGTTTGAAGGTAGATATAATTAGAATTTCTGTTTTTGATTGCATTTGTTTCCCGAAAATATATTTCGAAAAATTATGAATGACATTGAACATTTCACTGTATATTTGAATATATGTGTGTTAATACTTCCTTGCATTATCAGAGGGTTTCAAGAGCCTAAAGCACCGTCCAACCCATTAATTTATCAATAATCTATTATAAATGTTGCCCTCCCGCAAAATCGGCTATGAAAGTCTATTTGAAGGGTACAGTGGAAAAACGGGCTATGTAACTTTTTTAAGTTTAGAGATATAAAAAGTTTTAGGTTGTAAACTCTTCTCAAAACAGTGGATAAAATAAAAAAAATTGAGGACGACTGTTGGGTATACTGAAATATGAATGGGGTTTCGCAGATATTGTTAAAAAATATATTATGGGAAAAAATTAATTATGATTACTTGTCATGACTAAGCCCGTTTTTTCCCAGTTTATTGAATGATTTTTTGAACATTTCTATCTCCATCGCAAGTTTCGCAATGTGTATAGTACACAAAATCTAATAATAATAAACAAACCACTTTGACTCCCGTACACAATACTGAAAAACAATGGATGTCTCGTCCCGATGTCGATGCATCAACGCGACTGAAATTGACTTAGCCCGTTTTTGGTCTGTTACGCGCGGACTTAGCTCGTTTTTCCCCTGTATAGGTAAACATTTATATTTAACCTTCCGTTAGTCGCATGTATCCGCCAGATACATGAACAAATTATATTTTTCCCCCTCGCTAGTTCAGGCGCCGACAACGCCAACCATCCCAGTACCTTCCACACTTGGATGATTCAGTTGAACAGTGCACTATTCGAGTTTCTACAGAAAAGTGCTTTTAAAATATTGACGTTTTGTATCTCACAGATACACGCGACTCTTGCGGTAAGTTTTATGAATGTGTTTTTTTTGTATGTTTTTGCTAGTTTTAGAGGTAAATTGAACAGTTATTATGTGTGTGAAATTGCGCCGTTCAATTGCAATGGCCGCTAATGAAAAATATTATATGTATCTAGGAGATACATGCGATCATCAATGTAATTTCTATTGTTTTTGGGCAATAAAATGGAATTTAGCCGTGAAAAGTATGATTTGACTAAGGAAAAGCACTGTGAGGAGCTGAGAAATCTATTGTTAAAACAGGGAAGTGATAACGAAAATCAAATAGTAGATATAGATGACGAAAACAGCGATACTGACGCATCTGCTTGTGTTGAGGAACAGGAAGAAAACTCTGATAGCGAACAAAGTGATTTATTTGCAAGTAAAGAGGACATAGAAGAAAATGCAACATATTTCATTGCTGTTCAAAAGAGAAGAAATGTGGTAGTGAATGAAAGGAAATGGCAAAAATTTCCACTTCCACAAAGAAGAAGAAAGCCCACTCAAAATATTCTTATGCATTTACCCGGGGTAGTTGGAGACGCTAAACAAGCTAATGGGATATACGAAACATGGAATATATTGATTGACGATAAAATGCTAGGAAACATTGTTGAATGTACCAATAAATATATTCAAAGTATTAAAGTAAATTTTGGTCGACCAAGAGATGCTAAAATACCAGATATTGTTGAAATCAGGGCAGTTATTGGCTTGTTGTATTTAGCTGGCGTTTACCATGCAAATGGGTTGAGTTTAGATGAACTATGGTCGGAAGACCATGACTTTGAAGATATTTCGTTTTATAATGCGCTGTTTGAGGTTTGATGACACAGAAACAAGAATTGAGAGGAAAAAAATCGACCGTTTGGCAGCAATAAGGAATATTTTTGAGGCGTTTGTAACTAATTGTCAAAAATCATACTCTTTGGGCCAGAACGTAACTATTGATGAGAAACTGGAAGCGTTCACAGGACGATGTTTGTTTCGCCAGTATATACCTTCTAAGCCAGCGAAGTATGGTATAAAAATATTCGCCCTTGTAGATGCAAGACTATATTTCACCTACAATATGGATATATATGCTGGAGAACAACCAGAAGGACCCTATGCCATAAGCAATAAACCAGTTGATGTTGTCAAGAGACTTGTTACTCCTATTCATAATTCTGGCCGCAACATTACAATTGACAACTGGTTTACAGGCTATGATTTAGTAGAAGACCTTAGGTAGAAAAAAAACTCTCTCTTGTGGGCACCTTGAGAAAAAATAAGCCACAGATACCTGGTGCAATAAAAGATATCAAATGTCGAAGTGTTCCATCTAGAGAGTTTGGTTTCCGGAAAGGGTGTACTATTGTCTCATATGTACCAAAACCAAATAAAAATGTTATTTTATTATCGAGTATGCATTTCGATAATAACATAGATCCATCAACAGGTGAGCAACAGAAACCTGAGATCATAACTTTTTATAACAAAACTAAAGGTGGAGTAGATACTGTTGATAGAATGTGTGCGAGCTATAACGTTGCCCGGAATACAAAACGCTGGCCCATGGTGATATTTTTTTCTATGTTGAATATTTGTGGAATTAATTCCCAAATACTTTTTGTTGGAAACCAAAATGAAGTGAAAAGTAGAAAAAGTTATTTACATGTACTGGCTAAGCAATTGACGGAACCACAGATCCAAAGGCGACAAGCGACAAATCTAGAAGTTTTACCGGATGCCTCTTCCGAAAATGACCAAGCCACTGTACTACCCGAGAGTGAGAACATACCCAGAAAAAGAAAAAGATGTAGTCCATGCTATACACAAATACAAAAATCTCGTCTCACAAAATTTTCATGTGTGAAATGTTCAAAGCCTTTGTGTTTCGAAGACTACAAAAATATTTGTGACGATTGTGTTTTTCGGTGAATAATGTAAATATTTATGTTTGATACAAATATTTTTTAGGTTTTTCTGTTTTTTGTTTATTTTGTGAAGCAAGTGTGTTCAAATAGAGCAGCTTCCGAATTTTATGTGTTTTTTTCAAACCTCAAAATGGCAATGTATCTATCAGATACATGCGCGACCAATTCCGAAAGTTCTTAGATGCGACTAACGGAGGGTTAATAACTCGTGACTTATTCAGTTCTTGCTCAAACGTGTATGTTCAGATCAAGTCCAGCTCATTCTCTATAATATTGGGCGGTTATCTCAAATTTGATAAGAATTGACTTATCTTGTTTTCCCCCTGTACCCTTAATATTCGATAACTGTTTCAATTTGCAATGAGAAGAAGAGAAAAATTAGCTGTTTACTGCCTAGATACTATATAAACGAAGCTAATGTGGAATAAAAAGTATACTTCTCCAAGTCATTTCTGCAAAATGTTATATTGGAACATAACATTTATATAAAACATATCCTGGAGTGATTTTCCATGACCCTTTAGGTTGTTGTTGAAATCTATTTGGGACGGGTAAAAAAGTTGTCACTTCTTTCATTATTCACGTTGATAGTTCCATTTTAATAAATAATTCACAACTAATTCAACAGGTATAGGCCAAGGCTATCTCTTAGTTGTGTTATGAATATCTCTAGAATTCGTTTGGTTATTGAAGAGCCAGATCAGAATGAATTTAGCTAATCATACCCTTCACTGATAAACCAGGTATCGAAACGAATGCAGAAACCCAGAAGGGAAGCATAAGTGTACTAATTCGGACACATTTTTCTGGGTCCAAGGTTGTTCAAGACTCAACAGATCCAGCAGGAGCTTAGCGGTGAAAATCTTCACCATCCAAAAGATCAAAGGAGCCATTAAGAGCTTCAAACCCTTCAAATCGACCGGAAAGACCTTGCCATAATGGAGCCCTTCTTGAAAAGGCTGTTCAAGGCCAGTTTTATTTTCGGTCACATACTGAAAGTCTAGAGGGAGGCTGTAGTTGTTTTCATACCAAAGACTGGGAGACGTTCAGCAGACGAACCAAAGTCTTATCGCCACATCGGTCTCACCTCCTTCCTCCAGGAAACAATGGAAAAATTATAGACTTTATATAAACTTTTCTTGGGCAGAAAGCTTAAAAAAAAGAGTTCGTCTATCAAGTAGGCAAATCTACAATTAATGCTCTACAATGCATGATTGAGAGCATTGAAGAGACGTACTCGGCCAAAAAAATGGCTCCATATGCATGCATATATATATATATATATATATATATATATAGAAAAATGGTAATTGATCTTGAGGATGCAGTCAATACTGGGCTGGTTTAAAGAAAACTCTTTGTTATTTGTCGAGCTTTCGGAAATGTTTATTCCCTTTATCAAGACATCTATAAAAAACAGTTTGATCAGAAGCAAAACAATTGCATAAAAATATAGGTTAGGAAAACTTACCAAACTTTGAGGTTTATAGTAGAAATCAGCGTCATTGCAGTAAAAACAGACAATCATTTACATATAAACATTCTTAGAGTCATTAATGGTATACTAAACACAATACTAACAATTGAAATTCCAACGTTTTTTTAACTTTGAACATGGCCATCGGCATTCTCGTGCTCGAGGAAGATTGGAGCAAGGACGGAAACAACCCGATTGTCAGCTGTCCTTGTCATGGAGTGTCTAACAGGGTCATGCCAACAGTATGACCAACCAACACGGAAACGAAAAATATTTATCTAACAATTTATTGTTGGTTGGTCATACTGTTGGCATGACCCTGTTAGACACTCCATGACGAGGACAGCTGACAGTTGACAATCGGGTTGTTTCCGTCCTTGCTCCAATCTTCCTCGAGCACGAGAATGCCGATGGTCATGTTCAAAGTTAAAGAAACGTTGAAATTTCAATTGTTAGTATTGTGTTTAGTATACCATCAAACTGTTTTTTATAGATGTCTTGATAAAGGGAATGAACATTTTCGAAAGCTCGACAAATAACAAAGAGTTTTCTTTAAACCAGCCCAGTATTGACTGCATCCTCAAGATCAATTACCATTTTTCTTCAACTAGTCAGTCAAGACTACCCTTCCACGTAAATATATATATATATATATATATATATATATATATATATGAGGTGCTTTCGATAATACCTCACATGACTCTAACATCAGATCGCTGGAGAAAAGGAATTTAAACACCTCACTGATCAGATGGCTTTCAATACTGGAAAGTAGAATTATTGTAGCTGCCCCCGGAGAGGTAATGGTCAGAATGACAAAGGAAAAAGGTGTCCCCAAGGAAGGGGGCGGTTCTTTTGTCTTTGTTGTGACCATTGATTGTGGATAATCTGATAGTAAAGCTATATGTATCTGGACCTACGACTCAAGGCTACGCCGATGACCTGGTCGTTACTATTAGGGGCAGACCATGTTAGGATAACTTTCAATCGCATGCAGATAGCCCTAAACATAAACAGAAGTTGGTGCGCAAAGGAGGGACTAAATGTAAATCCTAGCAAAACGGTGCTGGTTCCATTTACAAGAAGGCGAAAGTACGAACTGTAAGCCCCGACTTTGCTAAATTTGTCCAAAGAAGTCAAATATTTGGACGTCATAATCAACCAAAGACTATCAGAGAACAGTCACGTGAATCACCTTCTTTCCAAGGCTACAGCAACAACTTGGACGTGCCGCAAAGAATCCGGCAAGACATGGGGTTCGAAGCCATAAATGATATATTGGTCATACCAAATGATCATCCAACCTATGGTCACCTATGCATCATTAGTATGGTAGCCAAAAATTCATCATATTCTGGAAATATTCCTCTAGAATCCAGGTACAAACCATCAGATATTATGCCAAGTGGGCCCGACTTCTAAGTACATCTTGAAGTGATCATAAACAACCACCAAATATATACGTATGGAAGGGTAAACTTCTAATCTACTCCGATAAGTTACTGGGTTCGCCAAGAAAAGAAATAAATTCATCATGAATTTGCCTTATTCCATTTTATTCATGATGGTTGACATGTCAGGAACTATATCCGTCTCCACGTTCTCAAAACCTAAGGAATCAATAAAAGTTGTTTCCTGGATTCCTTCGGAGATTTGCATGTTCCTATTCCTCTTTCGACTGTTATCAGTAGGATTCTGTCAAATATACGACGTACGAGATGACAATCGATTAGTTGATGTATATAGTGTTCTCTTGATTTTGAATAAATCAATCCATTATTATTCTATCTTACTTTGTTCTTCTTCCGGTCTGGGTTTCCAGGTTAGATGTATTTAAAAATAATTCGTTGCTATACAGTGCTCACAAGAGAGCAAGATAGATGCAGATTATTTGAATTTCCTCATTTCTCCATGAGTTTCTTTATGTATTATGTTTATATCCTTCCACTCGCCTCAATATAGTAATCTATCTCTCAACGTATTCATAATAAAAATCATCAGATCATTCTCATGTAACCTTTTATCTAAAAAAAATTATTGCTAATACATGTATCCACTACAACTATCTTTTCCGGAGGCCGGTACTGATCGCAGATACGGTGTAGATAGTTTAAAATCAGATCCAGCAGTTTGAAATATTTTAGTGAATATAGTTCCAATCAAACTCAATAAACCATCACAGTGACTCACCCATACCCTTTGCTCAGAGAAACTGCCGTAAGTAGTCACAAACTGATCCAAATAATCAATATTTACGACATAATAGTCGATACCTGGCAAGTAAGGTGCGTACGCACTCATACCGAACACCTGGCACTTAGCATAGATCAACGTAAAACTACTCAAAAGTTCAGGGCCGTACTAGGATACATTTATTTCCAAATGAAAACGAAATGGATTAAACTATCAAAATGAACGGTTTCTGAGTACAGGAACTCTACACAAAACAGTCGACCAAAACTGCTATCAGTTTCCTACCAAGGAACAAGCCATTATTTTTATCGCAATCGAGGGATTACCACTCCAAGATTATATGCATATATTTAACAGATAAAGGAAAAGTAGACTTCATGACAGACCATGGCTCTATTACTTCAAATGATCAACCATTGCAGCACGTCGTAACATAACCCCGGCACAATGACTTGTTAGGTCGAACGTGAGCCCCACCATCCCTCATCGAATTATCGAAAATGAGCTCACAACACTAGGGCTAAAATTGGTGTCACCTCGATGTTTCGAACCCAGAATACCACCATATCCTAAGCTATCGTCGCCAAGTGTACGTTCATCCCCCAGATCACATCACAATCCCCACTTCTATTCTCATGAATAATGACAATACATCATACCGAATATTCCTCTCGCAAGACAGTATATCATGTTTCAATTGTAAACAACCGGGTCATATAGCCTCTCAGTGTACTGCCCCGACGAATACCACCAATGACTCAACCCTGACTGCCACCATAGAAAATGAAACCCCTCCTCCAACCGACGGAAACCCAAGTCATTAAAAACCCGAATACGGAACCAGAGGAAACTCCTTCCTTAGCAGATCTCCTCTAGAGAACCCGTGACCCAAGTCTCGATGAAAAGAAACATTGGTGATATCCTTACACCCCCAATCGATGTAACCAAAAATCCTTCGCTCCAGGAACTAAGTGAATATTGAATACTCGAAAATGGAAAAGAGAAGAAGATAAAACATTCCACAAACTCCTTGGATAAAAACAATACGAGCTGCGGAGAAATGCTCCAACCAGCGAAACAATTTATAGAAAGCCATACATCAGAAGTTCCCCTAGGTTAGGAACAGAAGTAGACCTGTTCTATAATACATATGGATTCCCGGACCCCATCAATATAGCTTTGAACTACACTACGGATCTGAACGCACTATGCGAAATGCTTCGTCAAGTATACCCTGTGTTCAGAAAGCGGAGTACTAAAACTAGATGTACAAAATTCCAGAAAAAAATCCTGAAACATCTAGAAATACAGACATCAGAACATGAGAGTGACTCGTCTCAGGCAATGTTCTAGCCCCCACTCAACTACCCCCCATTCTCTTCCATATATCCCAACTCCAATCAATCATACAATGAAATATACATGGTTTCTTTCCCCGCTATTAAATGCTCAAAATATTTACGAAGGAACATAACCAATCGATAATCAACTTACAAGAAACTACCTTCCACAACGAGAAACTACCTTTCGCACCACCAAAGACGTAGACCTCAGAAACGATAAAGGATTATTTCGAAACAGAGACGGCCCCGACAGAACAAGTGGAGGCGTAGCAATCTACGCAAAAACTGAATTCGACCCTCAACAAATACTGTTACTGAAATCACGAAAATACCCTGACTCCACCCCTGTGCTGTTACAAACGTCGGCCCGACGAATACCACAAGTGACGTCTTGTTCCAGATGTTCGATAACCGCCATTGGAAACTCACGTTGGCTACTATGTAGATTGTTACTTGCAAAATAGTCGCTTTTGTTATTGCCATGAAGTATCTGCTTTTGCTAACACTCTTGTTCAGACATTTCTATTTTTTTTATGAAATTTTATTTGTGATGCAAAGCATTTTATATGCTGCCTTCGATCCAGTTTTACTACCAAGAAAAATTATATTTGGATATGTTCATTCCCAGATTAATTTTACGAATGAATTGAAGCACATCAATAATCAAAGTATCGAGTTACAATTGATAGAGCTCATTCGTTTCTAAATGGCAAAAGAACGGTCAGACTAGGCGGTCACTTTCTGCTGGTCTATTCAGTGGCATACGCACAAACAGTACAATTTCAACTAAAATAATAAATCTGTATTTACTATACAGGGTGTTTCTTAATAACATGCTAATATTTGAGGTTATTCTCGGGTCCATTTTGAGAAAAAAACTTCATATGAACATATGTCCAAAAGGTCTTAACTTTTGATTTACAGGGTCCTAAAGTTTTGAGAAAAAATTATTTTTTTTGTGATAACTTTGGTATAACCCTAGATATTTTTGTGAAACGTAATACGCATCTTCTATGAATCAAAAAGGATTTTTATTCTTGCCAGTGGCGTTCGTGTGGGATTTTTAAAGAGAAAAATGATACGCCTCTGCTTTTTCTTGAAGTAAAAATTGTTTTTGAAATCCTAATTTTTTTCTGAGTAAATCTGGTTTTCTGATTTTTTTTCATTTGACGTACGGTTTTCGCATAAAAAAAAATTCCTTCATTTGCACGCTTTCATGAAATTGTGTACTATCAAGGATTAAAAACGTACATATCTAGTAGGTGAAAAACAGATTTTGTTTTGTAAACATAATTAACAATATTATTAGAAAAACATGGTCCATTTTAGGAATTCTGATTTTGCAGATATGCATTACATGTATGGGTTTGGAGAAATGGCCGTTACCGATGATGTCATGCTCCAAATGTTCGATAACCGCCATTCGAAGACTCGAGAAGAACTGACCGTTAGCGATGGAACATTCCCGATCGCCACTATTCTGGAAATTTTGGCTGTCCTTTATATAGCAGGTCATATGCGACAGGTGAGTCAGTCAGAAGTCAGCAGTCAGTCAGAAGATAGTCTTGGGAATATTGTAATTGTGAAAGTATACTATTGAGTTGTGTTTCAAAGAGGAAAACAAACAGATTGAATTTATCGGACTATTTTTTGAACCCCAGTATCGTAACAGTTGGTGTCGAAAGTGAGGATTTTCAGTGAATATTCGAGGACAATAATTAATGGTGAATACAAGAAATACACCCTACGTCGAGATGGATGGCATAATGGAAATGATTAGACAGCAGTTTGCCTAGCAAGAAATAAGACGTCAGTAAGAAAAACAAGAGGAACAGGAACGTCGACAGAAAGAGAAAGAACGTTGACAAAGAGAAAAGCAAGAAGAAGAGGAGATGCGGCCTATAGAAAAACAGGAGGAGGAAGAACGGTGAGAAAGAGAAAGACGGGAAGAGAAGGAACAACGAGGACAACAGAGAGCAGTTTTTGAACAGATTATCCAGAAAACCGATGGGCAGATCGTAGACCTGAAGGAAGAAATCAACATACTTTGGAAAACGATGGAAGGAATGGGCAGTGGGCTAAAAACCAAAGTCAAGGCAGTCCAAGAAGAAGCAAAGGAAGAAGTTTTGGTGGCAAGAGAAGAAGCAAAGAAAGAAGTGTGAGCGGTTCGAAAAGAACTAGGAAAGAAATTTGCTCCACTGAAGATCCAAGATCACCGTGATAAGGTTGCTACATCGCACAATTCCGTAAAACCAACGACTTTTGATGGACAGTCACCATGGTCCCTATATGGGAAACAGTATTGAAAAAAATCAGAAAACAAGTATGAAAAAATATATGAAAATCAAAACGTTGGATTTCAATGGCAAACATGTTACTAATAGTGGAGATCTAGCAGAACTACTCGCCACAATCTACGAAAACCACTCAAGCGACAGCAATTTTGACCCAGCATTTATCCAACTCACACAACAGAGAGAAGGTAATTTTCCAATTATAACCGTAGACGATGACTCTGCACTCAACCTACCAATAAGTAAATCCGAATTTCACTAAACGATTTGAAAAACCCAGTGATCGTTCTGCAATACCTTCCAGAAACTGGAAAACAGCTCTTACTACAAACTTCATATGGACTCAGAAATTCCCCAAGGTTTGGTTGGAAGCCACTGTTATTCCTATATTGAAACCCCATCAAATCAGATCAGACCCTCCGTCGTACAGACCGATTGCCTCATACAAACTCATGGAAAATATTGTTAACCATCGACTCGTATGGTATCTGGAAACAAAAACTCTCAACCCCTGAACAAAGCGGTTTCCGTAAAAAAAGATCAACCCTGGCAACATAATCGATCTAGAATCCGAAATCCACGAGGACTTCGTCAATAAACAAAAATTCTTAGCAGTATTTTTTCATATCAAGAGGGCGTACGATACAGCATGGAGACACCACATGTTCCAACAGCTAGTAGAATGGGGAATTCAAGGAAATATGATCGCTTCCACTCGAAACTTCCTGGGTGATAAGTCTATTTTTGTTTTGTTACTGATGTTCAATTATATTTTTGATGTCAATTTTGATAGTTCTGAAAGTAAAGAGTCATATTGTCAGTCAGACTTCAATTTTCATTACACATATCAATTAGCCGACAAATAATAGTCATAATACTTCACATTGGTCCTTTGAACTATTGAACAAGCCCTGTGAATAAAAGCAGTCACCGGTAAAACCAAAAAGTTTGATAATTATGGACGGCCAACTCAGGAAGGTCGAACTCAAAAAGGTATCAACAAAAGTTTGAATCCTGATTTCGAATGGCCACCAGGTTTTGGGATGTCCTCCAAACCCGGTATGGATTCAATAAGAAATAATATGGAAGTAACGGAACCCCCGTTAGAGACGAAGAATACGGGCAAAACATGCTCGAAAATATCTGGGAGCAGTAAAAAAAGTATGACCGAATATTCTCGAGTTTCTGCTTCTTCAAGTATAGATTTACAGAAGAAAAAACTTGCACTCGAGGCTGAAAAGAAAAAGCACTATCTAGAAACAAAAATGTTAGAAATAGAACAACGAATTAAATTAGTTGAATTGGAAATACAAGTTCGTGAAGCAGAAATAACACAAAATGAAGAAAGGAGATCAATAAGGACAAGAAGTTCAGTTCCAAGACAAGAAAATAGAAATTTATAACCAGCTTCCTATAGAAATCAGAAAATAACATTTGATAATGAAGATAATGATTCACATTCATCTCGTGTGAATTCATTTATAGCCGATTGGGTTGAGAAAGTGAAACCTTTTGATAATGAAGAATGGGAAGAGAAAAACGCATATAAAACACCGCTACCTGATAAATCTGAAGTCAATCAGTTATGTGAAACATTAAATTCTCTGCTCAAAAACGTCAACACAAACAATGCCTATTCGTCAAAGAATGAAAAAATTTTCAGAAGACATTCAGTGGAAAACGATTTTCCAATATTTGATGGACGATGTGAAGATTGGCCTACGTTCATCTATAGTTCCAAGAGAATATCCGAACTATGTGAATATACTGATGAAGAAGCGATGATCAAGCTGAAAAAATGTTTGAGAGGCGAGGTAAGGTCAACAGTTGCTGGGAGGCTCATCAGTCCACAGAATTTACATCAAGTGATTGAGACATTGAAGATGAGATTCGGAAAACCTGAACAAATCATCGAAACATTACTAATGAAAGTGAAATCCATTTCTGTTGTCAAAGAAAATGACATGGAAAACCTCATTAGCTTATCCAGTCATATAAGCAATGTAGTCAGTACAATACAATCTTTGAATTACGAATCACATGTTCAAAATCCAATGATTTTGAAAGAAATCGTTCAAAAATTACCTGATATGCTCAAGCTCAGGTAGGGGGAGGAAGTTTATATTAAAAACGGAGCAGTGAACCTGGAAGATTTCAGCAAGTGGCTCATGAAAATAGCAAATGCTGCTTGGTATGTATCACCATCCAGGAGAGTTACTTTCCATCTTTTCCAAAGATTAATACACATCGTTATGAAAATGAGAGAAAATTCGAAAAATCTTTCATATTATCTTCGTCAGCTACAGCTAAAGAAGAATGCACCTATTGTAATAAAAAAGGGCATAAGATTGACGATTGTATAGTGTTAAAGAAAGACGATGTAGATACAAGATGGAAAGTCGTAACAGACAGAAAATTATGCTTTTCATGCTTAAAGAACAACCATCACTTACTAAAATGCAGATTTCGGAGAAGTTGCGGAATAAATAATTGTACCAAGCCACATAATAAATATCTCCACAAAGAAGAACCAAAAAATTCCACAACAAATGAACAAAGATTTATTGAAGAAGCCTATATTCCACCTGAATTACATAGTACACAAAGTAATCAAAGTGTTCTAGCTACAAGTCCTGGCAAGACTAATGTGCTTTTGAGAATGGTTAATGTTAAACTTCATGGTCCAAATAATACAATTCTCGACACAGTAGCCCTTCGTGACGATGCTTCGACAATTACGTTAATAGATCAATCGATTGTTAAGAAGCTAAAAATTAAGGGGACTGTAGAACCGCTATGTTTGCAGTGGACCAATAATGTCGTAAAAACGAATGAAAATTCTTTACGCTTTGACCTTAGAATATCAGGAAATTTTCAAGGTGCAAAAACATTTTTGATAAAAAACGTCAGATCTGTAGAAAACCTCTCATTACCCTATCAAGACATCCGATCTGAAAACTGGCAAAAATATTCCTATCTGAGTGGATTACCTATCGAAGATATAAAATCCAGGCCTATGATTTTGATCGGTCAAGACAATGTCCGATTGACTGTTCCAAGGAGATTAGTACAAGGTCCTGTGAATCTTCCTATTGCGACGAAAACATACCTAGGTTGGATTCTACATGGAAAATTTTGTGAGCAGAATTTTAGAAATCACCATACTTGCCATATTTGCGACAATATTAATATTGAAGATGATCTCCATCAACTTGTGAAAAAATCCTTTGCAATCGACGCATTTGGATTATCAGTAACATCGAACCTAGAAAAAGACAAGAAAGAAGAGAGGGCATTAGTAATTTTGAATTCAACTATACAAAATTTGGGAAATAGATACCAAATAGGGCTTCTTTGGGAAGATGACATCGTGTCCCTTCCTGAAAGTAAATCCGCTGCTTTGCGACGTCTGTACTGTGTAGAAAAACAAATGGAAAAAAATTAGAATTTCAGGAAGAAATACATTGATATTATCAGAAAATATGTTGAAAAAGGGTATGCTAGAAAATTGAGTAGAGAAGAGGTCGCGATTAATGGACCGAGAACGTGGTACCTACCCCATTTTGGAGTCACTAATCCCAACAAACCAGACAAGCTTAGATTCGTGTTTGATGCTGCAGCAAAATCACATGGTATCAGTCTAAATTCATGTCTTCTTTCGGGACCAGATATTCTTCAACCTATAACGGCAGTTTTACTGAAATTCCGAGAGAGAAAAATAGCATTTTCAAGTGACGTCAGATAAATGTTTCATCAAGTTGTGATATGACCAGAAGACAGAGATTCTCAACGTTTTTTGTGGAGAGGTGGAAACCGTGACATAGAGCCAGAAGTCTACTAAATGCAGGTTATGATATTTGGGGCAACGTGTTCACCTTCCTGCGCTCAGTTCGTGAAAAACCTGAATGCAGAACAATTTGGACAGACAAAAAGGGTTAGTGATGCTATTACGAAACGTCATTATGTAGACGACTATTTGGACTCTGTGGATTCTCCTGAAGGAGCTGGTTTTGAACTTGTCAATTGGACAACCAATTCCATAGATCTACAAAAACGTATGTCACTTGATAATGATTTGAAAAAAGACTTGAATTTCGATTCGGATTCATCACTACAGCGAGTGTTAGGAATTTTCTGGGACCCTACTATTGATAAATTTGTGTTTAAGGTAAAAATGGATGAAGACATCATGAAAGATGCCACCAAAATGAATATTCTGAGGATCGTCATGTCATTCTTCGACCCTTTAGGTTTAATAGCAAATTTCACAGTTCGAGGTCGTATTTTAATTCAAGACATCTGGAGAACAGGGATTGGTTGGGATGACCACATTGACAATGAGACGCTCAAAACCTGGGAGTCATGGCTAGGTGATTTACAAAGTATCGATAAAATGACCATCTCAAGATGTTATTCGCCAAGAATTCACAAAGCTACAAGAATAGAACCTCATACCTTCTGCGACAGTAGTAAGGAAGCTTTTGCTGCTGTAGTATATATCAGAGTCATTGAGGAGAACGATATCGATGTATCACTCATTTCCGCCAAAGCTAGAGTATCGCCAAATAAACCACTGTCAATTTCACGACTGGAACTTCAGACTGCGTTGATGGGTGGTAGGTTAACTAAAACTGTGAAGGAACAACTCGACATAAAGATCGATAAAATTTACTACTGGACCGATTCGACTACAGTATTATACTGGATTCAAGGAGATGGGAAGAAACTGGGACAATTTGAAGCGTCGAGTGGGAGAAATTCAAGAACTTACAGAAACATCAGAATGGCATTGGATACCATCGAAATGGAATGCGGCTGATAAAGCGACGAGGATTTATTATGAAGACGGTAGTAACACGACAAATTTTGAAGACTGGTTTGATGGACCCAAATTCCTGGAACAACTCAAAGACGAACTTATGCTCACCCTATTCGCGGAAAGAGAGAACATGATGAATATGGGACCTATCACGAAGATTTCTACAGATCCGGATGATTTCGAAACCCTAACAACCAACAATTTTCTAATTGGCTCTCAATATAAGATGGATCAATTCGGAATGAATTACAAGAATGGAGGAAAGTTCAGAATCTCACAAATGAATACTGGAAGAGATGGGTAAAAGAGTACCTCCCAACTTTCACAAAAAGAAATCATTGGACGCTAGACAATGAGCCTGTCAAAGAGAATGATGTCGTTATTGTCATGGAAGATAATATGATAAAAAGCTCTTGGAAATTGGGTCGAATAGTGAGAGTATTTCCTGGTCCAGATGGCCGAATACGCGTCGTTGAGGTTAAAACAAAGAATGGAATTTTTAAAAGGCCGGTGTCCAAATTGGGAATTGGCTGATTAGATGTCCTATTTTGGAGGGGGAAGAAATGTTAAGTCGTCATGCTATTTTTGTTTTGTTACTGATGTTCAATTATATTTTTTATGTCAATTTTGATAGTTCTGAAAGTAAAAAGTCATATTGTCAGTCAGACTTTAATTTTCATTACACGTATCAATTAGCCGACAAATAATAGTCATAATACTTCACACTGGGAAAGAGATGTTTCAAAGTACGAGTAAATGGTCATCTGTCAAACGAAGTGACAAAACGGAACACCACAAGGATTGGTCATAAGTGTTACACTTTTCCTCGCAGCAATAAACCACATCCTCGAATGCATCACTCCCAGTCTAAAGACGATTATATGCCGATGCCGATGTCGATATTTTGAGAAAAAACCCGATCAATGGCCTTTATCCTCCAAACCCAGAAGTCGCAACTCCGAACCTGGTTATCCAGCACCCGTTTCTCTTTTTTGATTCAGAAAACCAAATGTTCTTGACTAACAACGAAGCCAATCTCCCTAAACTCAAACTAGGCGGAAAAGAGCTTCAATTTGTGGAACGAATAGAATTCTCAGGTAGGATCTTCGATTGCAAACTCAACTGGAAGGACTACATCAATAGACTTGTTATGTTCTCTCAAAATGAACTAAATCTGTTGGAAACTCTCGCAAACAAAAATTGGGAAGCCGGCACTATAATAGTGCCCCGCCTTTACAGATCCCGGGTAAGAACGACAATAGACTATAGATCTGTTATGTACGCCACTGGTTTATTCAGGTATCTGGCGTGATATGTAATAAAAGAAGTACTTGTGTGGTGGGGGTAACATTTCCGAACACAGAAGTCAGTTATCGTTTTTGCTTTGTAAAGTCCAAGTGTATCGACGTTAAGATATTGATTATAATTCTTCAGAGAACCCACAATCTTTCATTTGTTGTATTGAGTTAAATACACAACATTTTGGCGACGAATTCGAGAGAATTATACATATCAGTTTCGGAGTATACAACGAAAAGTTGTCAATTGGACAGTGACAGAAATCGGACAATTTTTGAATGAAACGATGGCCCTGATAGGTAATATTGAACCTTTCAACGGTGGAGCCGAAGAATTTGAAACCTATTTGGAACGGGTGGAGCACTTATTCAAGGTGAATATTGTTCCAGAGGAAATGAAAGTATCTCTGTTTATTACCCTGGCGGGTACACAAGTATACCAAACGCTGAAAAATTTGGCAGCTCCGAAAAAGCCTGGTGAGCTGAAATATACCGAAGTGAAAGAGTTTCTTTTGAAGCATTATTGCCCACCTGTCACGGAAATTTACGAAAGATTCATCTTCAATAAATGTAACCAAAAGTTAGACCAAAGTATTGCAGAATATATAGTCGAATTACGCAAATTGGCTAACACATGTAAGTTTGGATCGTTTCTAGATGATGCTCTGAAGACCGGTTCGTTTGTGGGATGCATCAGAAAATATACAAAAAAAACTCTTGTCTCAAGTCAAATCAACTTTCACAGAGGCATGTCAGTCAGCTCAAGCTTCAGAGTTGGCGGAGAGGCAAGTTAAAATGTTATCAGACTGCGGTACTAGTTGGAGTGTCAACTACGTTCAAAAGCAGAAACAACAGTTCAGGCAGCAAATAAGGCCAAAAGGCAGGAAAAAAAAGAATCCAGTGCTGGTAGATGCGATAAATGTGGTAGAAGTCATCCCAAAGATAAGTGTCCAGCAGTCAGATGGAAATGTTATTTTCGTTTCAAGATGGGGCATGTTAAGCAATTATGTCCATCAAAAAGAGCCACGACAGTAGCCGCAGTTGAAGAAGAAGGTCAGAACGAAATCTCGTTTGAAGAAGTAAACAGCGATTTGTTCAATTTGAATAATATGCATGTCAGTTTAGCTGCACCACATCATATCTGGTTGGGTTTGAATGGTAAAAGGGTAGCTTTTGAAGTAGACACAGGTGCATGCAAATCGGTAATGTCCTTCAATAAATATAAGAGTATTTTGAATTTACCTTTGGAACCTGTAATGTGTAAACTGAATGTAGTTTCAGGTCAGGGTATCAATGCTTTGGGTGAGTGTTGAGTTGATGTAAAGCATGGTGATCAAAACCATCATTTAATTCTGACAGTAATCGAATCAAATAAGGATTTTGTACCATTATTGGGTAGAAATTGGTTGAATGTTCTTTTTCCTGATTGGGTAGCTAGTTTCAGTTTGAATAGTCAAGATGTCAGTACGAGTTCGAAAGGAGACACAATCAATATTGTAGATGAGTTGAAAATCAAGTATAAAAGTGTATTTGATTCGAACTTATGTAGCTCTATAAAAGATTTTCATGTCAAATTCAACATAAAAGAAAATGTGGTTCCGTTAGTCAAAAAAGCTTATTCTATGCCTTATGCCCTAAAACCATTGGTTGAAAAAAAAATCGAACAAATGGTTCAGGTAGGTATTCTGAAACCTGTGAGGCATAGCGAATGGGCCTCACCCATCGTAGTTGTATCGAAAAAAAATTGTGATGTTAGAATTTGTTCAGATTTCCGTATCACTGTGAATGAAGCATCAATATTGATCAGTATCCGTTACCAACTCCAGAAGATATTTCTGCAAGTTTGGCGGGGGGTAAAATTTTCCCGGTTTTAGATGTGGCAGGTGCTTATCAACAGTTGAAAGTTCATCCAGATTTGCAGAAATTTCTAACCATCAATACTCATGTTGGTTTGTACCAATACACGAGACTGACATATGGAATAGCATCAGCGCCATCTATTTTTCAATCAATTATGGATCAAATTTTGAGCGGAATACCTAATGTTAAATGTTATCTCGATGATATTCTGATAGCAAATAATAATTTAACAGAAGCACGAAGTACTCTAGAAATAGTCTTGAAAAGATTGTGTTACTATAATGTAAAGGTTAATGGGGGAAAATGTAAATTTTTCGAAAAGCAAGTTGAGTACTTGGGGCATATGATAGATAAAGAGGGGATTCATCCAACTGAGGATAAAATACGTGCAATAAAAGAGGCTCCAGAACGTCAAACTTTAACTCAGTTACGAGCGTATCTTGGTTTATTAAATTATTACGGAAAATTTATACCGATGTTGTCAACGCATTTGAAACCACTTTATAAATTATTGGAGGAAAACGAGGATTTCAAATTTGATCTTGTCTGTCGCAGAGCTTTCAAGCTTAGTAAAGATTTAATTGCTACGAATCAGGTTCTCGTGCACTATGACCCAAATAAAACAATAATAGTGTCATGTGATGCAAGTTCCTATGGTGTAGGGGGTGTTTTGAGTCACAGGGTCGATGGTGTTGAAAAACCAGTGTTATTCGTGTCAGGCACCTTATCAACCGCTGAAAAAAATTATTCTCAACTTGAAAGAGAAGCTTTAGCAATCATATTCAGCCTTAAACGATTTCATAAGCATTTGTGCGGTAGACAATTTATATTGGTATCTGATCATGAACCTTTGAAGGTATTATTCAATCCTCGATTATCGATTATCGATTATAAGATAGAATATCGTAAGGGTTCGCAACTATTTGAATCGGATATGTTGTCTAGATTACCTCTACAGGATTCAACAGATGTTGATAGTTCTTTGAATCCATTCAATTTGGTTACAGAATTGCCGTTATCATATGAGGACATTGTGGAAGTTTCACGCAAAGATCCGATTTCAGTAAGGATAATGGATTATGTAAAAACCGGTTGGCCTTCCAAAGTAGATTGTAACTTGAGGTCTTACTATTTGAAGCGAAATGAGTTATCCGTTGAAGAAGGGTGCCTGATGGTGGGTATTAAAGTTGTTATACCGCAAGCCTTGCGCCAAAACGTTTTAGATTTACTTCATGAAGATTATCTGGGGATTGTTAGAAGTAAAATGTTAGCTAGATCTTCATTCTGGTGGCCAAAAATGCAAGAGAATATTGAAACTCTTGTAAATAACTGTGATATATGTCAACTAGGTCAGAAAAATCACGGAAAGTTTTTGATATCCTGGCCTAACACTGATAAAAATGGTTGTCAATTCTTGTTGATTGTGGATAGTAAATCAAGGTGGATTGATATTCATTCAATGTCGAAGAGTACGAATATCAAGCATACAATTGAAAAATTTAAATTAACTTTTTCTATAATGGGATTACCAGATACTATTGTTAGTGATAATGGACCGCCATTTAATTCGAACGAATTTACGAATTTTTGTCGCGCTAACGGTGTCAATGTGTTGAAATCACCTCCTTATCATCCACAATCTAATGGTTTGGCTGAACGTCATGTACAGAATGTAAAATCAGCTCTAGACAAGTTTTTATCACAAAAATACACTCTTACAATGGAGCAACAGATGGTTAACTTTTTGTTTAGTTATAGAAATACTCCTTGTACCAGTAAAGGATGTAGTCCTAATGATATGATTTTTAAAATCAAGCCTGAAACGCTCCTCGACTCATTGAAATCCAAAAAAGGGGGTAAAGTACTTTTCAATGAAACTTTAGATTTTGTCAAACCGGTAATTTTCAATGTTGGAGAGAAAGTTCTGGTGGGAAAATTGGGTCCATATATTGACGATAAATGGAAAGAAGGTTTCATTCTTAAAAATATTAGTGCAGTAACATATCTTGTAAAAATGGATAATAAAATTTTGTACAGGCATGTCAATAGCTTGAGAAAATATCCAGTTCACAGAGATATAACAGTTCACAGTGAGAACAGACCCAAATCCATCAGTGTTTCAATCATTAGGTGTTTCCAGTTCACCAAGTATAACACCGAATGAAATTTGCCCCAACATTGAACAGAATATCAATGACCCCAATACAAGATTATCAAGTCCTAGTCCGAGTTCAAGTTTCACTGATCTCAATCAGGATATTGTTAGTCCAAACTGTTCAAAAGATGTTGAACCGACTCTGAGACGTGGTAATCGTGTTCGGAAACCACCTCAACGTCTAAATTTGTGAGTTAGTTTAGTGTTTAGTTGTGATTTATTTATGTAAGGGAGGAAATGTTATGTACGCCACTGGTTTATTCAGTTATCTGGAGTGATATGTGATAAAAGAAGTACTTGTGTGGTGGGGGTAACATTTCCGAACACAGAAGTCAGTTATTGTTTTTGCTTTGTAAAGTCCAAGTGTATCGACGTTAAGATATTGATTATAATTCTTCAAAGAACCCACAATCTTTCATTTAGTGTATTGAGTTAAATACACAACAAGATCCTCTGCAGTTCAGTCAGTGCTCAAATCTCTGGACTCGGTGCACTACTCCGCCATAAGAATAGCATTGTGAGCTGTCTGCACTAGCCCAGTCGAAAGCAAGGCAGGAGAAACTAGTATTCACCATCGTCGTCAATACTGCTATTTCGGCCGCATATGCGAGGCATGGATATGCGGCCGAAATAGCATCAAACCCGGAACACTCAACATTTCCTAACACGTTCACCACGAAATAGTCAACTTCTTACTAGAGGAGAAAACGGTTCCCACTGATCTTCTATGAGAGAATAAACAGATATACAGCTTAACAAAAAATTACATTCCCGCTTTTCTTTCCAGCAATCATCCCAACTCCTCCCCCAGATTGTGATACTTCTCTATCACATTTCAGAAAGTGTGACACCAACCCAATTATTATCAAAGTTCATATCAAGAACATCTCAAACACTTTTTCGAAAGCCACGCATATCTATACAGACGCGTCAAGAACAAACGACGGCATAGGGGCTGCTTTCATATGCAACAATATCACGCAAATGTTCCGACTAAGTAAATACCCCAGTAGTTTCACTGGTGAGTTATATGCAATTCACCAAGCTCTCTCCCACGCAGGACAAGAAGATATCCAGCAGTCACTAATTATATCGGATCCCCTCAATGCCATCTGTGCAATCCGAAGAATTTACTCCAGTCACCCCCTAGTGGGAGCAATTAAAAGACAACTATCCATACTGGAGGACACGGTAGAACACATAACTTTCATATGGGTACCATCCTACATCGGTATAACTGATAACTAAGCTGCAGACCAGGCAGCAGCTAGGGCAGTATCAGACATAGAAGCTAAAGAGGTCACCCGAACAGTAGTATCGGACTTCAAACCCCACATCCAAGACGCCATTACCAGAACCTGGGAAAACAAGTGGAGCGAATTAAACTCCAAACTTGCAGAAGAAAAATCAACTGCAAAACCTTGAACAAACATGTTAGAAGTTTTTGAGAAATACTCGAAGAAAAATAAACTTAGAGGCAAACAGTAGACATATATATCATCAACCAACAACATCAAGAATTACATATCATAGTAACCATTGTACAAAGTGTTTATGAATTCAGTTCACATTATCATAATTTCAACACTCTCCCTTAATGTGAACTATCCATGAATGTTGACAATAAATAATGGAACTGCTTTCCCCAATGGTTTTGTAAACAAATCAGCAAACTTTTCTTTCGAAGCAACGTAAGTAATATTCACATCTGCATTCAAAAACCTTTCTCTGGTATAATGATAATGAATGTAAATGTGTTTGCTTCTTTGATGCATAACAGGATTCACAGATAAATGAATTGACGACTGATTATCACATAGTAGTAGTGGTTTTATATTCTGGCCCAAATCTTCTAGTAATTGTGACATCCACATTGCTTGTCTGCAAGTACTTAATAGTGTCATGTATTCTGCCTCCGTGGTTGAAACTGCTACACTTTGTTGCTTCTCCAGCAGACCAGCAGACAACTGATTCTCCATAAAATGCTACAAATCCTGTATAGGACCTCCTATCATCTAAAGAGTTTGCAAAAGAAGCGTCACTATACAATTTCAGTGAAGGGGACCCCACTGGTTTATAAATCAGTTTATAATGCATGGAACCTTTCAGATAACGGAAAAGATGATGTACTGAACTATTATGTATGGTTGATGGATCCATACAATACTGAGACAAAACATTTACGGTATGGGCAATATCTGGTCTTGTTCCCATAGCTAGATACAAAAGACTTCCAATTTTCGACTGATACAGTTCTTTATCAATCCTAGAATCACCTGGTTTCGCTTTCTCCAGTCGTGTTCCACAATCCATGGGAGTTGAAGTAGGTTTGCAATTCATGAAATTGTACTTTTCTAATAACTTATAAATGTACTGCTCCTGGGACGAAGCCAAATAATTTTCCTGACAAGATATTGAAAGCAGGTATTTTGGTATCCCTAGAAAAGTTACTTCAAAATGTTGAGCTGAAATATCTTCAACAATTTTCACTTCTCCATGGGAAGAACCCAAAATCAGAAGATTGTCTACGTAGACTGCTACTATCTGTTGTTTGTCCAAAGATAAAAATAAACAGAGATCTGCATTTGATTGCCGAAGATGGATTCTATTGAGCACTGTGGTCAACTTGTGATTCCATTGTCGTGGTGATTGCTTTAGACCATAAATACTTTTATTCAACCGACAAACTCTTCCTAGTTGATCATTCATGCCCTTTGGAATTCTCATGTATACCTCTACGTCAATATCTCCATTGAGAAATGCCGTTTTGATATCCATTTGGCTTGATATCATTCCATTATGAATTGCGTGAGCCAAGAGCAGTCTGAGAAAAAGTTTCTTAGAAATCGACTCCGGGAACTTGACTGAATCCTTGAGCTACAGGCCTGGCCTTGTATTTAGAAACTTCTCCTGTTTCAGATATTTTTTTCTCAAATGCCCAACGGCATCCAACGACTCTCTGGCCTATTTCTACATCAACAATGTCCCATACTTTGTTTTTCTCCATAGATTCAAGTTCTTCCACAATTGCCTTCTTCCATTGTTCTTTCTCCGTTCCAGAAATAGCATCTTCATATGGAATTGGTTCATCCATATCCAGTTTGCAGAATTCGTCTCCATAACGTAAAGGAGTGGTGTGTTTACGTGATCTTCGCCTTTGACAGAAATTATCGTTGGAATTACTGTAATTCTTATTTTTATCAAGTTCATTTTCTTTTCCAGTCTCGCTAGAACAACTGGGCTTTTCTAATTCGTCATTATCATCTTGATCTTTACTAGAATATTTTCTTCCACTTTCTTTTCCTTCTTCTTTAGTATTCTGATATTCTGTCTCATAACTAACAATGAGAGGATACTGACAATTTTCGTACATATTCATTCCTTCTTTGTTGATTGGATGAATATGAACAACCTCATCATTTTCTGAAGAAAAATTGTAGTCTCTAGAAATAACTACTTTCCTTCCTGTCCAGAAACGATACCATCCTGCTTTTGGACCATAACCAACCAGGCTTGCTTGTAATGCTCTTTCAGCAAATTTTCCCGTTGTTTTTCGGATTTCTTCAGAAATATGAATATATGCTTTTTCTCCAAATCCTTTGAGATGGTTTATCGAAGGTTTCTGTCCATAGAACATTTCCAGCGGTGTAGTTTCAGTAAAAGAATGTGGAAGATGATTTTTTGTATATACTGCATGAGCTACTGCTTCTGCCCACAGACATTCAGGCAATTCGGAATCTATAAGATACGTTCTAGCGATCGTGGTTATCGTTCTATTGTAACGTTCAGCAATCCCATTAGTTTCATGAACTCTAGGAATAGAATATTCTGTTTTTATTCCAAGATTTGTGGAGAAAGATTCCAAAGAAGTTGGTGTATATTCACCTCCATTATCGGACTTGAATATTTCAACTTCTCCCTCTGATTGATGTTCAATTCTCGTGATAAATTCTTTGATTGCTTCTTCAACTTCACTCTTCTTCGAAATGAACTTCACCTCTGCATATCTCAAGAATTCATCAATAAATGGAACGTAATAATACTTTCCTCCACAAGGCTTTGTTGGAAACGATCCAGCGACATCAGAATGGATCTTTTGCAGGCGTTCAAAACATGAATTTCCATTTTCTTTGGTAATTTTTCGCGTCATTTCAGATTTTCGACAAGCTCTACACTCCATTTCATATTTTCCTTTCAGCTTGACATTACCAATATAAGTTACTTCTATCTTCTTATTGTCACCCATTCGTATGAATCTCCTATAAGGCTGAAGATTTTCAAATGCATTCTTATTTCCACTCATATGTGAGGTAGCTCCAGTATCAAAAATCCATTTATATGACGTTTCGGTTGAAACCGTTGCTGGATATGCAACTTCGTCAGATTCATCGCTATTGACCAAATTAGCTTCCTCTTCTTCATGTTTTTTATTTCAACAGTTTTGAATTGTGTGTCCTTTCTACCATCTGCTATGTTCCTTGTAATATGTACACTCTCTGCGAAACTGTTTCTTTCCACATTTTTTTTTCCCGAAAAAAGCAGTATTGTCTTGATTTTTCGTATTTAAAACTGATATTTCCATCAGCCGAGAACAAACTTCATCATAAATCAGATTATTTTTGGTTTTCAAATTATCCACGATATTTTCGATTTGATCGGGTTGTGTGGTAAGGAATAAGGAACCTTTTGCTTTCGCAGAATTCGCTAGTGGACGTAAAGCAGCTTCCAAGCAATCATTGACTTCACCAGAAGTTTCAGTAGTACGCTCAACTAGTCTCGCCCATAATTCATTGTACTTGGCTATATGATCTGGTAAATTATACTTTGATTCACATTTTATGCCAACCACTGACTTCACCAGGGTATATAGTGAGTATTCGTTTCGCTAATCAAATGAATCAGTTAGTGTTCTCCACATATCCTGAGCTTTAATATAACAAGTGATCTGTGGAACAATTATTGAGTCTACGTTGAAAAGTGAGAATGCACGAGCTATGCCGATAGCGCCAATCTTCACATCTCAATTGATGCTCTTTCATTATTTCCATATACTTTGTATCAGAAGATTCTATGTTAGGTGGATTCTCTGCCGGATCTTTTTCTTCACCAGTAACTATTTTGAAAAGGTTGTAAACGTCCATGTATGCAAATACCATAGTTTTCCATGAATAAAAGTCAGAGATTCCTTGCAACTTTTCAAATTTAGGAAATGTATCCATTTTGATAACTGTTGACGTCTCTGACAGCTTTCTGTAAACTTGTGACAACTTCCAGAAATATTGTCAACTGGAATACGATTTTCAAGCGAACAACTTCTGTTATATAGTTTCTTCACTTTTTTTGCGGTTAACACTGTTCTGGGCCCAAAACCTGTTAGAAGTTTTTGAGAAATACTCGAGAAAAATAAACTTAGAGGCAAACAGTAGACATATATATCATCAACCAACAACATCAATAAAAACTTTTTAACAAAAAATTAAACTGCCGAAATACGGAACTGGAAAGTAAAAAATAAAATGAACCTTCTTAGTCTCAGTAACTAAGCTCCTAAACTAATATAAGTAACTAATTTTGAGTCGGCGCCAAACAAACAAACAAATGAATTAGGTAAGGCGTGAAATGATGGCATCGAGTTCCGCGGTGACATTCTGATAATTTTTTTGAAGTAATTTATTGATGTTCGTTGATTGTTTGGCGACGACTCAAAATTAGTTACTTACATTAGTTTAGGAGCTTAGTTACTGAGACTAAGAAGGTTTATTTTATTTTTTACTTTTCAGGTCCGTATTTCGTCGGTTTAATTTTTTGTTAAAAAGTTTTTATTTTTCAATTTTTTATGGCTAAAATATACCAATTACTACCTACTCGTTTTTTGATTACTTCCAAAATACTTACTTACTCACCTTACTTCAACTATTACCAGTTAAATAGTATGATTATCTACTTTTACTATTTGTTTTAATATAAATTATTTTTGTTGTTCTGGTTAGTTTATTTCATCACTTCGTATATCATTCCATCCTCTCATAGAATATAATGGTTTTGACGGATGTGGAACAGAAATAATGTCAGTAGCGATCTGTCATTGTCAACTACGTATGTGTGTGCCAATGTTCATAAGTGAAAAATCAATTATCCCCTATTTCTCTACCCGTAAGGGTATATAATGTCATTCGCAATCTAAATATAAGGTATACCCTATCTATTAAAAAAAGAATCATCCAAATCGAAGAACGCAGTACAAAGTTATGCCTGATAGAATCGGTTAACGGACCAGAATTCAGAGGGTGAGTGATCAATATCCTTCATGTTGGTACCCTTAGGGGTGGATTTCATCTTTTAAATTCAAATCACTTTCGGAGTACACCCTATCCACTGAAAAAAGAATTATCGGAATCGGACGCCTCAGTAAAATATAAATACATAAAAAAAAATTATGGAAAAAAAAATATACGGGTCGACTAGAGAACCTCCTCCTTTTTGGTTTCGTCGGTTAAAAATTACATATCATAGTAACCATTGTACAAAGTGTTTATGAATTCAGTTCACATCATCATCATTCCAACAAAACTCCCCAAATGATAGAAGATCTCAGGTAATACTATCAAGGCTCAGAATTGGCCATACGAGAAGTACCCACAGTCACCTTCTTGCTCGGAATGACACACCCACTTACTATGAATGCGGAAGAGTCATCACTGTGGAACACATACTCGCCGAGTGCACAAAGTTCAATAGAATAAGACAACTATGCAACCTTCCAATGGACCTCAAGGACATTTTGAAAGACAACCCCTTTTCAACCAAGAATGTTATAAGATACCTCAAGGACACTGATCTTTACAATGTTATATGATATATCAAGTTATAATTTATACTGCCTCTGTAAATGTATATCTAGCGTACCTCGCTAATAAACTACGATGGTTGATGCGCAAAACTAAATAAAAAATAAACTATATTTTCTATCAATAATAAAAATTGAACTTTTTGCATTAGACTAAGAGACTGACCCTCCACACTTTTTTCGGTAAACTAGAAGACTAACCTTCTACACTTATATGGATTTTGCCTATATGGAAGCTTACAATCCAGGAAAAATATTCAAAAACATTTTACTACATGATGAATATAGATATTTCAGTTCCTCAATGACTCCAACACACGAAAAGCCAGGCAAATATTTAGTTAAATGTTTGTCCTTCTAGAGCACAAAATCTTGGGGTACTATAAAAGTAATCATTAGTAACAAATGAAATGTAAACACATTGTTGGAATGTTGGGAATCTTTTTCACGAAGTACCGCTTATCAATAAACAAAGAGAATAATCTACTAAACGAATGAATTTTTACATTATATATGTGGCTTTTCTGATTAAAATTATCAAATAATGCTCACCTGACACATGTAGACACTGTGACGGCAGTACCCTTCAAGAGGTAAAATCCCCAGTACTCTTTGGTATCATCCTCTAGGTCAAGCTCTCTTACCATGGACAATGGTTTCTTTGTCTTGGAAATTTGGGGGTTATTCGACAACAAGAATGCATTGAAGGTAGCATTAACTTTCACTAATTGCCTCTAGAAATAATATTTCGTAAATGTTAGGATTATACATGTTAATCAAATAGGACCAATCAATTAGACATTTCAAATTGAGAAAAATAATCGATATCGTGGAAAGTGGAAGCGTTGTGAAAATGAATAGATATTTTGAACAAGGAAACATTTTTAATTGAGTATTAAAAAAAACTTTTTTGGTGAATAGAAAAATATACTATAAAAATTAAGCCATTTAATGTAATGTCTAACCAAAAACAACAAGTTCTCAGTTACTATATCAACGCTGGTTGAAATAATGATAATGAAGCTATTGACCTGCAAGTGTTTCCACTCAATCATTTATTTTTCGCAGAGCGCTTTCAACCTGGAGGGTCATTTCAGTCTTCAGAGTGCTTTCTCGTTAGTTTAGCCCAAAAATGAAATTTTAACATTCACAATGTAAAACAGGTTAAACTGGTATATATATATATATATAAATATATATATATATATATATATATATATATATATATATATATATATATAATAAAAATTCATCTCGATTCTTTGTAAGCGCAACACGTGAGAAAGGCTGGACCGATTTGGCCTATTTTTTTTAATGTTTGTAATACCCCGAGGATGGTTGATACGGAAAAAATATAAAAGTTGCCCGGGAATAAGAAAATTCAAGAAATTTGGTCAACAAAAAGAATATCGGCTAAGCTCTCAGTTAAGGTCCGAGTAGCTCAGTGGTTAGAGCGTGTGCTTTGTAACCCCAATGGTTCAATCCCCGGGCGTGTCCACAATTTTGTTTTATTTTAACACTCAAATCAAACACAAAACCTTTTTTGTTGTTCGTTTTTAGGGAAAGAAAGGTGTTTCAGAAAAGTTATTGGATTCGAAAAAAATTGGGAGTGCTCTTTTCTATGGGATTTTTTAAGAACATAACGGGAAAACGGGATAAGGGAAAACGGGTTAACGGGAAAACGAGAAAACGGGATTAAGGGAAAACGGGACAACGGGTAAACGGAATAACGAGAAAACGGGATACCGGAAAATAGGATAAGGGGATAACGGAATACCGGAAAAACGGTTTAACGGGAAGCGGGCAGAGTCAATTCATAACCTAGATGGAACAACACAAAGGAGAACATATTAAAAAATAAATTCTATGCGGACGAGAGTTGTCAGGAAAAAAATCAGATCAATCCTGACAATGTAGCGAGGTCAACCGGTGACTTCACGCCAGACTTTCCAACCGAAGAAGCGTGAATTTCAAGAAGTCTAGCGTGTCTATTGACTATATATACAGCCACACGTCGCGTGGATTCATTCATCCAAGTTAGAGTGCATCATTGTGTTGTTTTTGTGAAGTATAAATAAACGGACAATAATTAGTCGGGTATTTTAATAGAAACGAACCCCAGTTTCGTAACAGTTGGTGTTAGTTAGTTAGTGATCATTTGGGAACTGGTGAATACGTGAAATAAGAGAGACGACTACTGAAAAAAAAACGAACTGAGGAGATGCGGCAGATAGAAAAACAAGAGGAAGAGAAACATCGACAGAAGAAGGAGGAAGGTCGAGAGAAGGAAGAGGAACACGACAGGGACGAAAACAAGACGAGAAAGAACGGTGACAAATATAAAACAAGATGAAAAGGAACAGCGACAGAAAGAAGAAGAGAAATATCAACGATTGCTGGAATATTTGCGGAAAATTCTGGAAGAACAAAATAGTAGAAGTGAACAACAGATAACATTTCTCGAACATATGTTTCAGGAAACTGAAGGACAAATCACAGAACTGAAAGAAGAAGTTCAAAAATAAAAAACCCGACTGCTTGAAAAGTGAACCTTAAAAATGATGGAAACAAGATGACAGAAAATGTTATCCAAAAATAATGTTTTAAGAGGTCAACTAATAAACTCAATACTGTTAACAATCTCACGCAGTAGGAGGCATCTTCAATTTAAAATGAAGATATATTATTGCCTCCGACTGCGTGAAATTGTTTACCGTATTAAGTTTGATAGTTAACCTCTTAAAATATAATTTTCTGACAATATTTTCTGGACATCTTGTTTCCATCTTTTTCAAAGTTCACTTTTTGATGTGGGTTTTTCTATTTTTTCATTACCTTTCTTTATTTTACACTTTTTAGTCAGAATTTTTCACAATATGGCGTCTGGTTGTCGCCATATTGAATTTCTTCAGAATATGGCGTCTGGTTGTTACCATATCGAATTTTGATTATTACTGTTATGTCTTCATTCACAATATGGCGTCTGATTGCCGCCATATTGAATTTTGATTACTGTCACTCGCAAGATTGGGGCAATTCAATTGACGTAAGAATCATCAAAATCGGCCCACGCGTTTGGTCTCTAGAGCGCCACAAAGGAACAAACATAAATGCATGCGTCGCGCAGTCGGGTATAAAGGAAGAAGTTATTGCGGTACGAGAAGAAGTAAAGAAAGAAGCTACTGCGGTACGAGATTGAACAAACAATGAATTAACTGTGATACGAGAAGAAAGAAAGTGTGAGCGGTGCACGAGAAAATAATGCAGCTTTTGAAAGAACTAGAAAGGAAAGTTGATTCACTGAAGATTCAAAACCATCTTGACAGGGTTGCCTCATCAAAAAACTCCGTCGAACCTTCGACTTTTGAAGGACAGTCGCCATGGTGCCCATATCGTAGACAGTTTGAGGATGGTGCAGAGATCAAAACTACTGCTCTCAAAGCGGGTTTTAGGGATGTCGCAGACCATTCCAGAAGACCAGCAGCGAAAGTATGGAGATCTGATTGCTGCTCTAGAATTGGGGTACGGGGATCAACATCGAGAACAGCGTGCAAATGTCGGAAGAAAGTCTGCAAGAATTTGAAACGGGCGTACAGAGGCTGATCCAGCTTTCCTACCCAGAGACCCAGGAAAATTCCAACTTGGCGGTGCAGGTATTCATTGACAGATTGAGATATATTGAAATACAAATAACCCTGAGATTAACAAACTCCAAAAAATGCAATGAAACTCTGTATCGTTCCGTAGAAGAGTAAGCAGCCTTCATCACTTCAAAGTACAGAAAAAGAGCGCTATCGATTGAAGAACCACTTCAGTAAAAGAAAAGTGACAGTATAGAACATAGATCAGCAGCATATTAGAAGAAATGAAATCCAGGTATTCATTGACAGATTGAGATATATTGAAATACAAAAACCCTGAGATTAACAAACTTCAAAAAATGCAATGAAGCTTTGAATCGTTCCAGCAGCCTTCATCACTTCAAAGTACAGAAAAAGAGCGCTATCTATTGAAGAACCACTTCAGTAAAACACACAATGTGTCAGTATAGAACATATGATCAGCAGCATATTAGAAGAAATGAAATCCAGGAATTGCAGTGCTAATAACCAATCGAGGGGAAACTGTTTCAGATGTAGTAGGAGCGGACATTTCAAGAGAGATTGCCTGCCAGGATACCTTCACGTTCTAACTCACCTGCGAGGACAAGATCGCCTATAGAGAGTCCTCCCCTAGGTATCCAGGAAAACTGAAATTGGCCAGCGTATTGGGGCGCATCCTGGCTATCGATAACGAAGCCCCCAGGGACATTCACGTTAACAGTATCAGGAGAACTACCGATTGGTTGATCATCAGAGGTAAGGTGAACTATAGAGACGTCAGATGCACTATAGACACTAGTGCGTCAGCGGTGTGATTCCGTGTACCGTAGAATTCCATAAACGACAGTTATGTCTGTGTCACACCCATCAATTCAATAGTAATTCCATCTCACTCATCCGATGGAAAGTGGAATTCTACGGTTCACGGAATCACACCGCTGTTCCCTGGCGATATCTTTGGGCCAGAGAGTGTGAAACCTCTTACGTCCAATTTCGTCCTACGGATAGTCACTGGATGGAATGCATCGATACAAGGGGAAGCTGACATCACATCAATACTCGGAAAAATACGCATAATGTGAAAAAAAATCGTGGTAGATAGAACACGAGTGTTTATTCTTGAGATGGGTTGGAAATTGACTATGGATTTTCTTTCGATGGTGAGCAGGAAACCATGGAGTTTGGTTGGAAAGAATTCATTTCTACAACACCAGTCGAAATAGGGCGTTCTGAGGAACTGCGGGTAGCCAAAACCATCAGAATACCTAAGTCATCTGAGAAGTTTTTAAAGCTCGATTAGAAAACAACCTGAGTGCTGCGTTGGACAAGTACAGTCATCTGAAGAATCCCTTTGCAAATTCTCACAAACAAGACATCCCTGTCAGAATTACTATTGTATTTCCTGGTGGAATAACAGTCCGAAAAACGAACCAGTGGTATGTGAGCCATTTGAGTGGGTAGCAGAGTATAAAACAGGTGGATATCCAGATAAAGGAGGCACAGATGATGACACATTGAGAACCATCGACAAATCCCTGAATCATTTGTTACCGGAGGAATACGAAACCGCCATGAGATTCATTGAAGAGGACGTTTTTGAGTCCGCAAGGTCACCAACAGGACGAACCAACCTCCAGCACAGGATGGAAACCGGTCCAGCCCATCCGATTCGACAACCTCCAAGAAGATAACCGTTTGCCAAACAACGGGAGGTGAAAAAGTTTGTCGAGAAAATTGCCAAAGATTACGTTATCGAAAAATCCTCGAGTTCATGGTCCACCCCGGGGGTTCTGGATTCCAAAAAAGATGAATCTACACGATTCTGTGTGGATTATAGAAAACTTGATGACGCCACAAAGCAGAACAGCTACCCATCACCTCGACTTGGTGACACACTGTTCACATTGGTAGCCTCACAATGGTTTTCAACATTGAACTTGAAGACGATAAGGGGCACAATGCATTCACTACTGGTAGTGGACTGTATTGATTCACTGTTATGCCGTTTGGTCTCTTCAATATCCCAGCGACCTTCGAAGGATTGAGGGAGGTGACTTGTGAGTATTCACTTGGAAAAAGTGACCGATATATTTTGATGATATCATGGTTATGGGAAGAAATTTGGAGCATCATTTGGCCAATTCGGAAGAAGTTTCCAGTGCCAACCTCAGGCGGAATCTTCAGAAGTGCTCCTTATTCAAGAAGCAAGTGGATTTCTTGGGCCACACGGTCTCGGAAGGAATTCAAACAAACGAATCTTAAAGACAGGCTACACGAGACTGGCCGAGACTGAAAGATAAATACGAGGTGAGGAGTTTTCTGGGCCTGTGTACTAATTGCCGCCGATTCGTGAGGGGATTTTGCAGATATCGCGGCTACTTACATAAGTTTTCAGGAGATCTGGTCAACAACCACTGATCTATCGAAAGTGACAAAGCTGCCCGCAAGTTGCCGGCAGCGTTTTGTTCACGTCCAATTTCAGCATACCCCCAGCAAAAGCGCCTATTCATACTGGACACAGATGCAATCAATTTGGACTTTGAGCTGTGTTTTCACAGGTGCAAGATGGTCAGGAAAAATTAATCTGATACTACAGCAGGGTGATGTCTAAGTCCGAAAGGAATTACTGTGTCACCAGGAAAGAATCGATCAATTTCAAAATCAAAGATGTCCCAGGGCGACAACATAGTAATGCGGATGCCTCATCTAGAAAACCATGTCCAAAAGCCTGTAGGCAATATCATAAAGGAATCGCCGATATAATTCGAACGGGAGTGGTAACTGAAGACGAATGGACTATCGCACACATGAGACTGGATCAAACATTGGGAATTTTCTACATTGGGAAGAGGTTGGAACTGGCAATGTGGGTACGAAGCGATTCACTGGTTGTGGAAAATGGACTACCTGGGAGTCAGCTGATGGAAAGTCGTCAGTTTTCCAATTGGTTTTGCCCAGGAAGAGGATAGGTGAACCCTTGAGGGAAATTCATGAAATAAAATCAGAAGGACATTGGGCAAGATCAGGCAGAGGTTCCACTGAGTTCAATTTCGAGACGATGTAGAAAGTAGGTACAGAAGATGTCTAGAGTGCAATGCTTCTGAAGGTCCTAAAACAAAGTCCAGGGGTGAAATGAAGAAATACAACGTAGTTGTGACATTCGAACGGATTGCCATTGTTGTAGCTGGATCATTTCCTGTACTGGACGATGGCGACAAATACATCCTTGTTGCCATGGACTGTTCCAGTAAATGGGTAGAAGCCTATGCCATTTCAGGAAGCAAGTACAACAGCAAGGTTATTGAACAAGCTTACAAAGGCCAGCATTATCTTTCCGATGGCTGTGACTTGGTGTTCAGATTACCAAGCACCCAAGTAGTAGAAGTGCAGGACTATGCAGATAACTGAACGACCCGCCTGTTGAAAATCCACGAAACAGTTCTGAAAAGGTTGATAATGGCAGGTGATAGGATGAAAGCTCGTTATGATTTGAAAGCTAATTCAGGAGGATTCAAAGAAAGTGACCAGGTTTGGCTTTGCAACCCATGTAGGAAAAAAGGTGTTACTCCCAAACTATCACCGTTTTGGAAAGGACTATGCGAGGTGAAGAAGAGGATCAACGATGTGGTTCACATAATCCAGCGCAGCTCTAGGACTAAGATGGAAGTTGTTCATCTGAAAAGACAGAAGCCATATCATGGTGAAACGATGGCTTTTGATCGATAAAATCAAAGGGGGGCAATTTTACGATTTCCCTTCAACACTTCCTGTTGTTTATGTCTGCTGGTAAATCCTGACAATGTATCGAGGTCGGTCGGTGACGTTACGCCAGACTTTCCCACCGAACAATCGCGAATTCCAATCTATATTACATGTCATGGTTAACATATATTACATCAATATTTCAGTTAACAACGGTTTCGAATTACTTACCTATAGAAGTACATCCAAACGGTAAGAAAACTCGTCTTCATCAAATTTATACCAAAACGAATATCTACTTCGCCTCTCGAAGAAAGTATCAGTGAACACTGTCCAACAAAGAAGATATCCATGATCACTTTTCAACACTTCTCCAAATAAAAAGTTTACAGAAGAAAACTCATTTGAATGATAATTTACTCAAAACCATGGACTACGTAAGGTTGAAACGAAGTTTTCAAAAAATAAACTGGGAAGAGGAGTTGAATTATAACGATACAGAAGGAAGCTCTGAAAAAATAATCAATTTACTAACAATGTACTCTGACTCGTGCACTAGCATCAAAATTGTTTCAAGAAAAAATAGTAAAAGAAGTCCTTGGGTAACTATCGCTTTTATGAAATCAGTCAATTACAAAACATTGTATATTCAAAATTGAAAAATATTCCCAATAATCTGAAATTGAAAGAACAATATAAAATCAACTGAAAAAGCCTAACAAAAAAAAGCAATAGATTTATATTATAGAAACAAAATTGATGACAACCTTAGCAAGCTCGAAAATATTTGGCAAATTTCGAACTAGTCTACCAGTAAAAATCGTGTATGAAGTAAAGATTGAGTCAGAAAAAGACATACATAAATTCAATAAACTTCTCAATGATATTGGAATGAACACTTGAACAAATTATAATCAAAATTTTGAAGTTCTAGAATATAATCCGAGCTTCTTATTTCTCAATACTATAATTGAATCTGAAATTATTATTCAAATTCAAAAACTGAATAATAAAAAACCGGTTGCTGATGGGATATCTGCTAGGACATTGGAAGAAATTGTAACCCATAATGCATGTCCAATGACGTAAATACAATCAATTTATAGTACAGGGTACATTTCCAATTTTTTTAAGAATCGACTATACAAAGGCACTGGAGACAAGAAAAATAATCAGTTATTATGGTCCGATCTCGCTAATTTCAAACATTCCAGAAATATTTGAAAAATTTATCTCTAATCGACTAACAAACCATCTCGAGAAATTCAAAATACTTACAGAAAATCATGTTTGGTTCAGATCTGGAAAAAATACGGAAGATGCCATTGGTCTCGTAACAACTAAGAGAAACAAAAACCTCAATAATTCCAAATTAACAATTGGTGATCTGGCCAAGACATTTCGTAGCATCAGTCATGAAACTATCGAAAAAACTTGTTTGGTAGGAGTGAGAGTACACGCACTTGATCTAATGAAAAACCACCTAACTGACAGTGAACAAACTGTTTCCTGGTCCCGTAATTTTCATTATTCACCTATTTCTACAAATTGGTTGTGCAAGTGTTTTGACTTACCCAGATTATACAGCTATAATAGTTGAAGGAAACACATGGTAGGAAGTCAAAAATCAATCTGAAAAAATTATGAAAGTAATGAATATGTAGTTGGAGGAGAACCTACTGAAGCTGAACATTAACAAAATAAGATCATGAGTTTTTCATCCTGTGAAATTGGCCTTACAAACTATAATGTTGGATTGTCATGTGAGGTGGAATAAAAATATTGACCTGATTTGTAAAGAAATGTTTCTACGAGTTCTAAGGAATATCATGCCTTTGAATCATTAAAAAATTCATATGGTATTTCGGCATACAAAAACATATCTTCACAAAATTTCAATAGCACAGAAACTGTTGATATGCAGTTTGAACGAACCAAGACGATTCTCAACAAATATAATTGTTCCAAAAATGAAGGGTTTTAATATTAAAGAATGTTATCATTTCAAAAATAAAGGCAGAGACTATTTCTCAAGCATACTCTGGACAAACAAAGAAGATTCTCAACACAAATAATTATTCCAGAAATGAATGTATTCAATGTTAAGGAATCATACGTTCTTGCAATGTTGAAATATTTCAAAAATAAACTTACACAACTTCGAAGCCATGTCTAAGAAAAATCGATATCACAAAAATATCTGACAAACATTTTTCAATATGCTCGACAAGGGCATATGTATTTTCAATGTCAGTTAGATGATTTTTGGATGGAAAGTAGAAAAATTGATAAGGAAATGCCCACAAATCTTCGATTCGATTATTCAGTAAAATATTTCTGTTAATTATAATCATAACTGAATGAATATAGTAATGTATCAATATAGTCTATATGATTTTGCTACACACAGACCGAAACATTCCAGTCGCATGTAAGAGTACAAAAATATGTTATTTCAACTAACAGAAATATATTATTTTCTATTATATTTGAATTACTTTGACCTTCAATTGAAGTCCTTGTTCCGGCTTATTCACTATAAATTACCCACCCTTTATTATCGTCAATATTGCCTATAGAAAAAAAGTTCAATGTGAAAGTTGTGTGGTTATGACTAAATTTTGATAAAATGCTATCAAAAATATAGTAGCGTGCAGATTTCAGGGGATAAAAAACATTTTTTGTTTTTTTATATGGGATACCCTGTATATTATTGGATTTTTGGAATGATCCTTATTTCCTCATTCCAAAAATATACCATATGTTACCCCTATCTTATACCGTTTTTGAGTTATTAAACGTCGAATAACTTAGTTGGACTATTGAAAAGGGAAACATTCTCAATTGAATATTGATAGAAAGATTTTTCTGTGAATTGAAAAATCCACGATTAAAATGAAGTTATTTTTTGTGAATGTCTGACAGAAAACAACTACTTCCCCGGCTAAAGCCACGCTGGACATTGAACTACATCTGATAGATATTCTGAAAAGGCCCTAACTCAAAAGAAAAAATCTGAAATTGAAAATTTGCATTTTCATTCAGATAGTTATTTGATTTTCTATTCCAGTCTTAATTAAGAACTCATAAAGATGAATGAGGCAAAGAAGAATGTTTTCCAAAAGAGAGTACTCACCAGAAATCATTCGTAACATTGACGCAGGAGAGACATCGCATTCACTAGGTCTTCAATACATTTTTGTCGACGAAAATATATTTCACGCTTCCACGATCATCAGGAAGACCGGAAGAAATGGGAAACACATTTTCAAGAAGCAATCTCACTTGGACTAGTTTTTACTGTAAATACCTATCCTATGAAAGTTAACATTTTCAAAGAAAGCTATGAAAATGCCAACTATATTAAGTTTGGTTTACTGACATTTCTTTAATGGAATAATCCAAATGGTTTACAGTGAGGAAGAAAAAGGTCAAATATTTATACAAAAATAGATAACATAGATTTATTTAGGAAATTTAAATAACCCATAAAAGATGTTCAATGCGTCCACCATTATTGTCAATGCATAATCGATAACGTCTTCTTATATTTATAAGTGCATTGGAAAGGATAGGTCTTCTTTGAAATAAACACTAATAGTTCCTTCGCCAACCAAATTATTAATTCACAACATGCCTCCAACCCACAAAAAGACGTTAAATTTTCACAAATGTTCTTGAACATTAGTGACATTTTCCACATGAATAATACTCGACCCTAACCTTGCCTCTCTCAATGACCAAGTCCAATTTGACTGTATCCTTTTCTTCAGGGCCCTTAACTTTTGAAACACAGTATTTTTCCCCAAATTATTTTTACAACTTAGATTCCCATAAGTCCAGTATTGCCATATCAATTGCACATTAGCATTTTGATAAATGTTTATTTCTGTGCCTTTTCCCCCCCCTTTTAAATGAACCTATAACTTAAACAAATAATAATACTGAATTCAAAATTTCATTATATATCATCCCTGAATTTGCCATAGCCATCTTCTTTGTAAATTCCACACTTTATAAACATTTCATTCAATCCTCTTTTTCCAAAATCATTTAGGAAACTACAATCCAACATAACCCAATCTTCGTCCACATACCTATAGATGGCAAGGGGCTCCTACAAGAGCTCCTTTGAATTTAGACTCCATTGTCCATCCCCATTTTGGTTTTCACCTCGTGAAGTCAATAATAATCATTACATGTTAATTCAATATATATCCAACACTATGTTGTTATATTTGAGTTTCTGGGGCTTCATACACCTATAACATGAACTTTGTATGTTTCCCTCCATAATGGTTTTAATCTGTTTCCAAATCATTGGTGAGCAAATTGTTTGTATAACCTCATAACCATTTGTGATAATAACTGTTTATTCTAGTTTTTGTATTATTATGATACTGAAGATGGGAGCATATTCTCCCAAAACATGTTTATCGATTCTCATTTAATAAAACAAATTTGTGGAGACGACTTTGAGCTTTTTGTTGCCAAACATAATATAGTTGTCATTTTCATAGCTTACTTTTAAAATGTTAACTTTCATAGGATAGTATTTACTCAAAAACGGTATAAGATGGGGGTAATATATGGTATATTTTTGAAATCAGGAAAAAGGATCATTTCAAAAATTCAATAATATACAGGATATGCCATTCAAAAAAATTTTTTTTTATCCCCTGAAATCCGCACGATACTGTTTTTTTAACCACACAACTTTTACATTTAACTTTTCTATAGGCAATAATAACGATGATAAGTGGTGAAAAATTTATAGTGAATAACCCGGTACCATATCCTTGTTCGTCAAACTCAAAAATATTCGTTTTTGTCTGAATGTTTCACAAAGTGCAAATTTTTCATGGGAATACTCGTGTTTCTGCATTTTTCGCATTGCCTTCCATATTTGCGTCAAGCTCACTTGGACGTAAAATGTATTCAAACTTCCATTCTTGAACTTATCCCATGCATCTGAATCCTTCATATTTGTATTATATCAAGTATAGGCTGCTCCAGAGAGATGTGTTCGAAAATAAATTAACTATGACTTTCACAAGTAATCGGAAGGATACAAAATTTGGATAATGATTTCAAATTCTTGTTTTCATTGCTACCACTCGTACAGACGCTTTGGAAGGGACACACATATTATCTTGGGTGGACTCGTTTTCCTTTTCAACATTTCCTATAGGTCACCCTCGGAAAACTGTTGTTCTTTTCCGACCCTGATGCTACTAGCAAAAGAGGATGGTAGGTATTTTTTTCCTCCAATCATCAAGAGTCAAGTAAAAAATAAGATGAAGATATCTTCAAGTACAAGGTAGAATCCGACTGCATGGCTAGTAGTTAGACTAGTCGGGATTATGTTCTAGGGTACACGGTAACCCCCGGTTTCATGTTTCATACTGCGACAAGCGGAACTCTGCGGCAGGTGACCGTTTTTGAATGAGTAAGTAATTAAAACAAACGAAGGGCGAAGAAAACTTCAGAAAACCTATAGAGGACGATATCCTCCTAGAAACAGGCAGTATCACACAGGAGAGAGGTTGTTTAGAAAACGAAGGTGGCCTTATAATATCTGCCAAGGAAACGCAGGCCAACAAATCCCTGATAGTATGATACTGTTAAGATAATACAATCATCAGGATACGTGGATAATACAGTCATTAGGATACGTGGAAATTTTCAAGAAGTAACCAAATCATCAGAAAAGCAATATTATTCCTCTCAATATGTTTGATGTTGACCAGATCAATAACTTTTTCATCAGTTCAATACCAAAAACTAACCCATCACAACATTTATTAGAGTTTTACAAAAATAAAAAAATATCAAACAGCTTTCTAGAATTCACAGAGGTGAATGATTTACATGTTGATACAATTATCTCGGAAATAACATCGGATGCAACTGGCAGCGATGGATTGAATCTTTTGATGATAAAATTATGTTGGCCGCACATAGTGCCATATTTAACACACATAATGAATAGTTGTATTGTAAATAGCGTTTTTCCTAAGGCTTGGAAAAGTTCGGTTGTGAGACCACTCCCTAAAATATCAAACCCCAAGGAAATGAAGGACTTACGAGCAATAAGCGTCTTGCCTATTCTGTCGAAGGTATTGGAAAGTCCAACTTAAAACATTCTTAACAAACCATTCTCTGATTCCGTCGGTTCAGTCCGGGTTTCGTCAGGGATATAGCTTTACCACCGCACCTTTACATATTTCTGATGACATATTGAAAGCAACAGATCGTGGCAATTTTCCAATATTAGTTTTGTTAGTTTCAGAGGGGCATTCGACACACTAAATCATGACTTCTTGATTGCCATCTTAAATTATCTAGGTTTATCAGAAACTGCTTTCAATTTGTTGGGGCACTGTCTCGAGGAAAAAAGTCAAAAGGCGCATCTTGAAAAAAAATCTCGAATCATGGATATACGTAAGCTGGTGTTCCTCCATTGTTATTCAGTTTATATGCATCTAATATGACAAAACGTTTAAATCAATCAAGCTCTACTTATCTTTTTCTTCTGAAGAGGTTGAAACAGCCTGTACTATAATCAACAGTGAATTGAATTATTTCACATCATCAACTTAGGGACACTGTCTCATAGATTGATTTGTTGAAAATATAAACATGATGTTCATAAAATCAGATGTGGAATCATCTGCGACTGAATACCCCACAAGAGGTTATCTTGACGATGGAAGACAGTGACTAAAGTTTATCTTTCAGTCACAGATGATTCCACATCTGATTTTATGAACATCCTGTTTATATTTTCAACAAATCAATCTATCATACCCCATGACAGGTTTTAATGTCAGAAAACACTAATTTCAAAGTGTCTCTCCAAAAGAAATTATTCTAACTTTTTCCATCTTTGCAAAGTGAGATTGCTTCTTGAAAATGTCTTTCCCATTTCTTCCGGTCTTCCTAGTGATCGTGGAAGCGTGAAATAGATTTTCGTCGACAAAAATGTATTGAAGACCTAGTGAATGCGATGTCTCTCCTGTGTCAATGTTACGAATGATTTCTGGTGAGTACTCTCTTTTGGAAAACATTCTCCTTTGCCTCATTCATCTTTATGAGTTCTTAATTAAGACTGGAATAGGAAATCAAATAACTATCTGAATAAAAATGCAAATTTTCAATTTTAGATTTTTCTTTTGAGTTAGGGCCTTTTCAGATGTAGTTCAATATCCAGCGTGGCTTTATCCGGGGAAGTAGTTGTTTTCTGTTAGACATTCACAAAAAATGACTTCATTTTAATCGTGGATTTTTCAATTCACAGAAAAATATTTCTATCAATATTCAATTGAGAATGTTTCCCTTTTCAACTGTCTCATAATTAATGCAAATAAATCTAAAATGATTCTATTTGGACCAAAAATGAAAAGAGTACTCATAACTCTTGGTATCAATTTTCAGGTACGTAACGTTTCTCTAGGTTCAGTTGATGAAGTAAAAAACCTCGGTGTTATCATAGAGAGCGAAATGAGATTTCATAAACATGTGAACAGACTCCTTCGACGAGCATACATCAACTTAAAAGTAATTTATGGAAATCGTCACCTCTTACCAAATAATGTTAAAAACACACTGTGTGATCAGTTGATTCTTCCGATATTCAATTATGCAGACAGCCTATATGGCCCTAATTTAACTATCCAGTATCAAAATAAGATACAAAAATATCCAAACTCTTGTCTGAGATTTATTCATGGCGTACGACGGCGACAACCAAGGTCTGTTCATTTTAATTACAAATGAACAAGCCTCGCTCAACAATCTCCCAGGAAAGAGAAAAAGGCTAATAGTCTAATCAACAAGTTCAAAAACGTGAAAAATAGAGATAAAGGTCCTAAAAATATGAGCGATGGCTCATTCGATTCGGAATCACCTCTAGAAAAATGTTTTTGGAGGATTTTGGTGCAGGTTAAAAATTGCAATTATTATTAACAAAATAAGATGAAAAAAAAAATATATTTCGTTTTTTGTTAATAACTTGAAAAATATTAACATTTAAGCAATTTTGAAAAAGCTCGTTAAAGAGGAGAAAATTTCCAATAAAAAAGTTCCAACTCCCGGAACTCTATCTCCATTATTTATAATTTTAATTAGACGTTGAAAATAGGGCTCCGCGCGGCTGTTACAGCATGCGCGCGCCGCCGCTAAAGAGAGTTCAGCAATAAAATAATTTTTTTATAACATAAAATGTGATTTTAAAAATTTGAAAAAATTCTAGTATCTTCTTAACACTTGAAAGAATCGAGCCCTGAAGAAAAAAAAGTTTAATCATCATTTTTCAAAAAGTTATTCAATTGTTAACTAACAAATTTTTTCCCAATCTCCATTGGCATAAACAATGGAATGAAAGGTATAAATAATTGGCCTATAAATTTTAAACTTCGTGGAGCCCTTTTGATATATGTACTTCATAAGATTGTGCTTTTTTTAAAGTTAATTAATTTGTTAATTATGATTTTTTATAACTATTGAAAAATTAAAAATTAAAAAATGTTGATAAAAATTTTTTTTAATTAATATTTAGCTATGCCTGTTTTCACATTGAACAATAGCAGTAATTAACATAGGTTATGAATTTTTTACTTAATTTGTTTATGAAATTGTTATAAACAAATAGAGAAATTCAATATTTTTAAAAAAATTTTTTTTGCTATTTTGTTGTTTACAAAAAATTATGATTTAAAAAAAAAAATTTCTTAATTTTAATTTTTAATTGTTTAAAAACGATTTTTTTATATTTCGATTGTTTAAATAATTAGTTAAGAAAAAATTTTTCTTTTAAAAATCATAATTTACACTTTTAAATAGTTTAGCAAAAAAAAAATTTTTTTATTAATTATTTAATTGTTTATTAGTTTAACAATTTGTTATAAACAAATATCGACCAACGGTATATTTTTTTTCTGAAGCAGAAAAAAATTATAAAAATAGCTATATATAATAAAGTGCAAAAAAAATTTTTTTTTATTTATTATAATACTTTTTAATATCATACGATACGGTAATTATAGCGCCTACTTGATTTGTCAATTAAAAAATTGATATATCTTTTAAACTATTAGAGATACGATAAAGGATATTCAGGTTTTTACTATTTATGCATTTGTATATAAAAATTCTGTATTTTTTTAGTTTTTCGTATCTTTTGTGATCTTTAACTTGTTAAATTATGCAGATACAGCAAAAAACCTCGAAACAATTTTGTTGAGGGATAAATTGCCTAACAAATTATTAATTTATCATATTTTTATTGCTAATTGTTTAAATAATATACTAACTGTGTTTGGTGTTCATTTGACTGGAGTTCCGTTGTATATAAATGTATTCTATATTATCATGTAAAAAATCAAAATTCTTTTTGTTTATATTATTTTAAATTGTTTCCGTTATATACTAAACAGTTTTAAAGACTTTTCGTCAAGATTCTACTTATTTTTTTTAATTTTCATTCCAAATTTCTTGTTTTTATTTTATACTATTTTATTAATCTATTCGAAAAATACCTTTTTTTCGGTCAAAGCCTATAAGATTTTTCATAATAATGAATTAAGGTGCTTGAATAATAATAAAATTTATTCGATTACATTTATTTTCTTTATTTTTATCCTTTACAGTATAGCAAATTGTTTATACGGTTTTTGTTTTATATTTGACGTTTTCTTCTTTTTTTCAAAGGAGAAATTTGTGAAGTACTTGGCTCATCAACGTTAGAAGTCCGAGAGATTTCCACCGTTTCTTCGACTGCATGATCTTCTATTTGATCTTCTTCTCCTTCTTCTTCTTCTTCTTATTATTATCACCGATTTTCATACTACATTCACGTAATGAGGCTATTCCACGTGCTTTAACGATTTTCACTTCTTGAGCTAATAAAGAACCAACAAACTTCCTTTCGCAAATGAAACATTTTAATGAGTAGTCCATTGTAATAAAATTATAAGAATGGTGAAAACGAAAAACTGCACTAGGCAACTGTTAGACAGACTATGAGCCACGTCGTCAGCTGTATCAGGAATCAGGTAAAAGAAATCTATTAAAAGAATCGACCTTCGAACGAAGCAGCTGCTCACTAAAGATAACGCTCCAAACCGGAATAGTATATTCTAAAAACATAATTTTTAGAACAGAAAAATAAAATGCCGCGACGAAAAAATAAAAATTTACGAAAATTCGATCATAGTGTCATAAGAATATAGAAAAAACAGATATATTATTTAAACAATTAGCAATAAAAATATGATAAATTAATAATTTGTTAGGCAATTTATCCCTTAACAAAATTGTTTTGAGGTTTTTTGCTGTATCTGCATAATTTAACAAGTTAAAGATCACAAAAGATACGAAAAACTAAAAAAAAATTCAGAATTTTTATAAACAAATGCATTAATAGCTAATAAACAATAGATACAAACTTGATCTAAAATTTATCTGAAAGAAAAATTCATCTTTTATAAACAAGACCTGAATATCCTTTATCGTATCTCTAATAGTTTAAAAGATATATCAATTTTTTAATTGACAAATCAAGTAGGCGCTATAATTACCGTATCGTATGATATTAAAAAGTATTATAATAAATAAAAAAAATTTTTTTTGCACTTTATTATATATAGCTATTTTTATAATTTATTTCTGCTTCAGAAAAAAAATATACCGTTGGTCGATATTTGTTTATAACAAATTGTTAAACTAATAAACAATTAAATAATTAATAAAAGAATTTTTTTTTTTGCTTAATTTAAAAAAATTATGACTTTTAAAAGAAAAATTTTCTCTTAACTAATTATTTAAACAATCGAAATATAAAAAAATCGTTTTTAAACAATTAAAAATTAATTAAAAAAAATTTTTTTTTAAATTTTTTTAAACAACAAAATAGCAAAAAAAAATTTTTAAAAATATTGAATTTCTCTATTTGCTTATAACAATTTTATAAACAAATTACGTAAAAAATTCATAACCTATGTTAATTACTGCTATTGTTCAATGTTAAAACAGGCATAGCTAAATATTAATTGAAAAAAAAAATTTTTATCAACATTTTTTAGATTTTTAATTTTTCAATAGTTATAAAAAATCATAATTAACAAATTAATTATCTTTAATGAAAATTAACCGCAGGATCTTATAAAGTACATATATCAAAAGGGCTCCACGAAGTTTAAAATTTATAGGCCAATTATTTATACCTTTCATTCCATTGTTTATGCCAATGGAGATTGGGAAAAAATTTGTTAGTTAACAATTGAATAACTTTTTGAAAAATGATGATTAAACTTTTTTTTCTTCAGGGCTCGATTCTTTCAAGTGTTAAGAAGATACTAGAATTTTTTCAAATTTTTAAAATCACATTTTATGTTATAAAAAAATTATTTTTATTGCTGAACTCTCTTTAGCGGCGGCGCGCGCATGCTGTAACAGCCGCGCGGAGCCCTATTTTCAACGTCTAATTAAAATTATAAATAATGGAGATAGAGTTCCGGGAGTTGGGACTTTTTTATTGGAAATTTCCTCCTCTTTGACGAGCTCTTTTCAAAATTGCTTAAATGTTAATATTTTTCAAGTTATTAACAAAAAACGAAATATCTTTTTTTTTTCATCTTATTTTGTTAATAACAATTGCAATTTTTAACCTGCACCAAAATCCATCAAAAACATTTTTCTAGAGGTGATTCCGAATCGAATGAGCCATCGCTCATATTTTTAGGACCTTTATCTCTATTTTTCACGTTTTTGAACTTGTTGATTAGACTATAACGCCGCTCTTAGTACTTCTTCTACGTTGATCGAAGTTATCTTTGATTAACAACTCTCTGCGCGTTCAAGATCTCCCTTTCATAACACATGGTAATTATTGAAACCAAAGCCAGCTTCCACATTTGGGTGTTGGCATGGTGTATTAATAAATAACGCCCTGTATGTAGAGCAGCCGCGACAAAGTTCTCATGCATTTTTGCACCGCACAAAAAGCCCAAAAGACTTTTTCGACTGTGTTTAGTATGATGGTAGAAATAGGTCAATTCATATTAGTAAAATATATTATACTTTTTCATAAGGGGACAGAAAGATAAGCTGCTTTTTGGTCCAGTTCTTATGTCAATCAGAGAAAAAGAGCGTCTTTATTTATACGGTTTTTGTCCGATAGTTCTTTTAAATCTGGTTCCCTGTCAATTATATTATTGAACTTCGCCTTTTGTCAACAAAATATTTCTGAGGAAATTTTCGTTTTTGTATGTATTATGTAATGACAATAAAGACGATTATTATTATTATTACGAGTTCATGTCTTTCTATGAAATATGATTATGGACGCTACAGAATGAAAACAATGTACGAGAGCTTCATACGAGTATCAGAGCTCCAATACACGTGTAACTGCAAAATATGTGTTGTACATTTCATCGCTGGAATCGCGTGGTATTGTTTATATCGTGGACATTTGTGGAGTATAGTGGATATGGAATTACAAATTGAACTACGGAATATTCGCTAGACGAAAAAATCAAATAATAAGAAAAGACAGAAACTATGGGGAATTCAGATATTCAGTTGTACTCTAATTGTGAGAAATGTGTTTTGAATATATGTTGGAGTTTGTGAAACTCAATGCTGATGGAATTTGATATGGTACTAAGTATGCTTCAGTGAAGAGTGAAGAATACCGAAAGTTCTAGGAGGGGATAACATAATAAATCTGGTAATTATTGACCAGATTCGTAGTCTATTTTGTTATTGATAGCTTTGATTGAGATTTAGGTTTTTCCGAACGGCACATCTTTCGTTGGTTTATGAAACCCAGCATTATATTAGCTCTTCTGGAGATTGTACGAATATGTTGGTTAATTAACAATTTGAAATCGTCGATGGAAAATAATTAACATTTACTTACCTGACACCAAGTAGTTGACATTTTGCTATCTAACATTCTCATATCTGACATGGCAAGGGGATACAATTGAAGACCATATACACGGTAGCGCATATAAAGTGGTACACTCAGTAGAACACATGGTAAAACTATTCCTAGGAAAAAAAGCCGAGCTACCCTCAATGGAAGTCCCAGAGAATTTCCTTGAATATTCCTCTTGTACAAGCTGGAATTGTGTAATGGATACTCTGGAAACAATGAAAAATATTATTGGTGTTCTACTATCATTGGAAAAAATATTAAGAAAATAGATTACACATTTTATACAGAGTTGTAGTGCCCATAATCAGACTTATGTAGAATTTGAATATCGTTATTGTAAAATGAAAATTATCAAAGAAATGCCTTCATAATTTTGAAAAATAACCCTTTAGACGGTACGTACTTTTTGGTATACCGAATGTAGTTATTTGAAGCTTGTAATCAATATTATTCAATTTAAATTTTCCAATGGATATAGAAATGTATTTAACAGTTTTTTGTTCAGTTTCGATTAGAAAGGGCTGATCTGCAGTTTTCAAATGGGAACATATTATATGATGGTCTTGCAGTAGTGTGTCGTGATTAATCTATTCAAAAAATTATTGTGCTGGTTTTAATAGGTTGCTCCGATTGGTGTATTCTGAATACATATATTGTACTCTGTACTCAGTCCGCGAGTACATTAAATCTATACAAATATAAAGATTGTATGTGATACATGTGTATGAACAATTATTCATCTCTTCGTTCCCTAATATAACCCAAACTGGGTCAATTAAACTTTTTTTTTCGATTGTTGTTGAAAAAATAATAATTTGATTATACAAGTAACGTTTATTAGGACAAGTGGGCTGGTTCTAGAAAATTTAGTTCACGTATGCTTCTCTACTTGGGCCCATCCTACGTCCACATGTTCTGGGATACAACTGGGCATGCCAGTTTCACTAAATAAACTCAGCTGAATCTATATGACATCTTCTAGGTTCAGGATAATGTTCTCAAAGTCCCCCCCCCTTATTGCACCAGTGCAAATCAAGGATGTGTGATGATGTCATTTTCCAGGCACCATATGCAAAAGGAATCATCTGTGAATCCAATAAATTCCATGTGCCTGTTTGTTCAGATGACTGTGTCTAGTTAGGAACCCAGTTGTTCCACACTATTATGTACAGATGAAGGGGTCACTCTGTTTATTATTTTATCTATTTTTTACTGATTTTAGTTACTATGGTTTCTTGAAATATGAGATGAAATTTGAGTGTAGTTTGAAAATTGTTGTCAAATATATGTTTTTGTTTTGTCTATTGAATCCCAAAGTAAAACTTTCTGAATACAAAGTTGGGGTCAGTAAAAAACCCACACATTGATCGGTCCTTCAAGTAAGTTTTGAACCGAGATATGGAAAATTCAGCACGAAGTAGAAGAAAGGGAGCAGGAGGAAACAAAAGCCTATCGTCAGATCATGATATATTTATATATATATACACACATATATATATATATATATATATATATATATTGGTCATGTAAAATCAAAACTTCAATGACACGTCCACAAACTTTATAATGATCGGAAAAATTCGGAAGAGGAATTGGTGAAATGGAAAATCCCCGGGAAATTGAAAACCACATCACCATCGTGAAATACCGAATGAATCTAGTGAGAAAGATTGTTTGACTAAATCATGTAATAACTCGTCTTTCTTACTACAAACATTAATGGAATCTATCATATCTATTCCTTATTGGTTATTTGGTCCTTGTAAAGACCAACCCAATTTACATTTCATAGCAATAGAGTAAATCTTTCAATCGTGTAATAACTTCGGATTTGTCTAGGAATAATGAGGTTTATATTATCCAACTTCAGTAACATGGGTCTTAGTTCTCAAAATCAGTGTTGGGAGATTTTTCAAATGATGATATGCATCCCAGCTTTCTTTTTCGACTGATTGCAATGGCAATGAAAGATTTTCTACTGTATGAGTATTTTTCAAAATATATAGTTTATAGAATCTCTTACTCCTGATATTTGAAGATCCAGACATTGTGAGTTTTCGAATTTTGTAGAAATATCCCCATTCCACTTAATACAGAGTGATTCTTTGATACCTTTCAACCCCATCTTTCTGACGATGTCCTCTTCTATCAAGCTAACTGTTGATCCCTCAGCACAACGAGCTAGAGTACGAATCTCTCCACGTGGACCATCTAATTTCACCGGAATCATTCTCAGCAGTATATTTCTTTTGGCCAGTTGAACTGTCATCACTGCTTTCTCCTCCGATTGTCTGAAAATACTAGTCTCATTATTTACAATATTTACATTTTCGTTTTCACGCGATTTCTCTCCCGTCAAATTTTTGTTATGTAGAAGTTTGTGGAGCTTATATTCATATGCACCAACGCCACATTCTTTTTTGTATTTGCATTTGAGTTTCTAATGATTTGCTCCTAGATAACAAAAACAGAGTTTTTTGCCTTTGATTATCTCCCACCTTGTATTGACATCATCCAACTTCATTTTTGGACAGTTTGAAGTACGGTGCTCTCCGTTTTCGCAATACATACATCTTTTAATTTCCTCTGTATTGGTGCTTAGAACTGTTTCCGGACATTTTTATTTCTGTTGGAAGGTGAGCTTTTTCACATGCTTCAATGGTTTTTCTAAATTTCCTTGTTTATTCACTAGTATAAACACAGCATGCAGCATTTACCATGTCTGCCAACCGATTCGGAAATAATTCAATGCTTGCCTCCATTCGTCTACTGAAAAAATATTCACCCCACTTAAGTTTCAGTATGTCGGGAAGTTTTTTTGACAGATCTTTCAGAAGTTGAGAATTATTCATATGACCTACTGACTTCAACTAAATTTTTAACTTCATTAGAGAATCTAATCAATTTTTCAATACTCATCTCTTTCATATATTTATTTTGGCTATCATCATTGGTAGATTTTCTGAAGCAAGCAGCATACCTGCTACGGCAGATTTTTGCTTCCCCCTCAAGCTTTTTCTAAGTTTTATCATTATTTCTTCCTGACTAAATGAGCACATTTCACAAACTCGTTCATATTGTTTATAAAATAACGACCATTCTTCAAGATTTCCACAGAGAATTGAAAAAGTCTATAATCTGGCGTGCCAAAAATGTATCATGAAAATAATTGCTAAAATCATTGCTGCTTTGTTTCAGAAGATTGTTAATCGTCTGACATAATAACTGGATATCATTTGATTGGCCTGACTGATAATAGAAAAATCGAATTTAAACGGTTTTCTTCACATAAAGGATTCAATATAAAATTGAACCAGAGAAAGGTAGATCTCAGGTGAAAAAACAACTACTTTCCTGGCAAATACCACGCAGAACGTTGAATGATATTCACCTGAAAATCCATGCATACTTCCATAAAATATCAATGGACATTGAATGCAAATGTTTCTTTCTGATAAGCTCGATTATGTTTAATTTAAGTCGTGTTCACCTAACAATCCGCATACCGGTTTCAGGCTTCTTGGCCTCATCAGTACGGAGTAGTCAACCAGCCAAAAGTCCCAAGAACTCTGGCTGAAGTGAGACACAACGTAAACAAACCATCATCGATCTTGTACACCTATAGGTACGCCGGAAAGATAAACTTTAACTGGCGGTACCTAGTGACAGAAAGAAACACTCGAAAATCTCCCACCTCGATAGGTTTCTAAATAAAAGATTCCTTCTCAGTAGGAGTGGCAAGCCCGTCTAGCATATAGTGAGAGATAAGTGCCATGTGAAGTGGAATGAATAGAAAAATCGAATTTAAACGGTTTTCTTCACATAAAGGATTCAATATAAAATTGAACCAGAGAAAGGTAGATCTCAGGTGAAAACCAACTACTTTCCTGGCAAATACCACGCAGAACGTTGAATGATATTCACCTGAAAATCCATGCATACTTCCATAAAATATCAATGGACATTGAATGCAAATGTTTCTTTCTGATAAGCTCGATTATGTTTAATTTAAGTCGTGTTCACCTAACAATCCGCATACCGGTTTCAGGCTTCTTGGCCCTCATCAGTACGGAGTAGTCAACCAGCCAAAAGTCCAAAGAACTCTGGCTGAAGTGAGAACAACGTAAACAAACCATCATCGATCTTGTAACACCTATAGGTACGCCGGAAAAGATAAACTTTAACTGGCGGTACCTAGTGACAGAAAGAAACACTCCGAAAATCTCCCACCTCGATAGGTTTCTAAATAAAAGATTCCTTCTCAGTAGGAGTGGCAAGCCCGTCTAGCATATAGTGAGAGATAAGTGCCATGTGAAGTGGAATGAATAGAAAAATCGAATTTAAACGGTTTTCTTCACATAAAGGATTCAATATAAAATTGAACCAGAGAAAGGTAGATCTCAGATGAGGGCCAAGAAGCCTGAAACCGGTATGCGGATTGTTAGGTGAACACGACTTAAATTAAACATAATCGAGCTTATCAGAAAGAAACATTTGCATTCAATGTCCATTGATATTTTATGGAAGTATGCATGGATTTTCAGGTGAATATCATTCAACGTTCTGCGTGGTATTTGCCAGGAAAGTAGTTGTTTTTCACCTGAGATCTACCTTCTCTGGTTCAATTTTATATTGAATCCTTTATGTGAAGAAACCGTTTAAATTCGATTTTTCTATTCATTCCACTTCACATGGCACTTATCTCTCACTATATGCTAGACGGGCTTGCCATTCCTACTGAGAAGGAATCTTTATTTAGAAACCTATCGAGGTGGGAGATTTCGAGTGTTTCTTTCGTCACTAGGTACCGCCAGTTAAAGTTTATCTTTCCGGCGTACCTATAGGTGTTACAAGATCGATGATGGTTTGTTTACGTTGTGTCTCACTTCAGCCAGAGTTCTTTGACTTTGGCTGGTTGACTACTCCGTACTGATGAGGGCCAAGAAGCCTGAAACCGGTATGCGGATTGTTAGGTGAACACGACTTAAATTAAACATAATCGAGCTTATCAGAAAGAAACATTTGCATTCAATGTCCATTGATATTTTATGGAAGTATGCATGGATTTTCAGGTGAATATCATTCAACGTTCTGCGTGGTATTTGCCAGGAAAGTAGTTGTTTTCACCTGAGATCTACCTTCTCTGGTTCAATTTTATATTGAATCCTTTATGTAAGAAAACCGTTTAAATTCGATTTTCTATTCATTCCACTTCACATGGCACTTATCTCTCACTATATGCTAGACGGGCTTGCCACTCCTACTGAGAAGGAATCTTTTATTTAGAAACCTATCGAGGTGGGAGATTTTCGGAGTGTTTCTTTCTGTCACTAGGTACCGCCAGTTAAAGTTTATCTTTTCCGGCGTACCTATAGGTGTTACAAGATCGATGATGGTTTGTTTACGTTGTGTCTCACTTCAGCCAGAGTTCTTTGGACTTTTGGCTGGTTGACTACTCCGTACTGATGAGGGCCAAGAAGCCTGAAACCGGTACGCGGATTGTTAGGTGAACACGACTTAAATTAAACATAATCGAGCTTATCAGAAAGAAACATTTGCATTCAATGTCCATTGATATTTTATGGAAGTATGCATGGATTTTCAGGTGAATATCATTCAACGTTCTGCGTGGTATTTGCCAGGAAAGTAGTTGTTTTTCACCTGAGATCTACCTTTCTCTGGTTCAATTTTATATTGAATCCTTTATGTGAAGAAAACCGTTTAAATTCGATTTTTCTATTCATTCCACTTCACATGGCACTTATCTCTCACTGACTGATAATGTTCGGACAAAATCATCAGATGGCTCACCTGGAGGATGTTCATTTTCTCCAAGTTTACCTTGAGACCCTTGTACCTTGTACCATGGTCGGAAAAATTCGGAAAAGGAATTGGTGAAATGGAAAATCCCCGGAAAATTGAAAACCACATCACCATTGAAAAGGAGAAAATCTCGGAAAATCAAAACTTTCCAAGTCTGCTGTTAGTTTGAAATACCATACTAGTGCTAGATTACTCCAAAAAGAACTGAAATATGAAACTGAGAAAAATCGACAAGAAATCGAAATGGAAAAAGCAAAGTTAAAGCGACAAGAAATCGAAATGGAAAAAGCAAAGTTAGAGAATCAACTCAGACTTCTTCAACTCGAACATGATCTTGAAGAATAGGAAATTCGGAGTGTCGAAGAAGGGAGATGAGCCAAAAACTGGCATCAGAAGGCGTCCAGTCAAGCATGTCCAGGGTTCAAGAATGGGTGAGCAGGAGAACAGAAGCATTCGAATTAGGTCAAATATTCAACCGAGTATTACAAAGACACAGGTACAAGGGTTGCAAGGTAAACTTGGAGAAAATGAAGATCCTCCAGGTGAGCCATCTGATGATTTTGTCCAATCAATATCAGTCAGGCCAATGTAGGTACCACTCAATCAAATGATATCCAGTTATTATGTCAGACGATTAACAATCTTCTGAAACAAAGCAGCAATGATTCTAGCAATAATTTTCATGATACATCTTTGGCACGCCAGATTATAGACAAAGACTTTTCCAATTTTCTGTGGAAATCCTGAAGAATGGTCGTTATTTTATAAACAATATGAACGAGTTTGTGAAATGTGCTCATTCAGTCAGGAAGAAATAATGATAAAACTCAGAAATGCTTGAGAGGGAAGCAGAAGTCTGCCGAAGCAGGTATGCTGCTTGCTTCAGAAAATCTACCAATGATAATAGCCAAAATAAATATATGAAAGAGATGAGTATTGGAAAATTGATAAGATTCTCTAATGAACTTAAAAATGTAGTTGAAGTCAGTAGGTCATATGAATAATTCTCAACTTCTGAAAGATCTGTCAAAAAAGCTTCCCGACATACTAAAACATGTGTGGGGTGAATATTTTTTCAGTAGACAAATGGAGGCAAGCATTGTATTATTTCCGAATTGGTCGGCAGACATGGTAAATGCTGCATGCTGTGTTTATACTACTAAAGAAACAAGGAAATTTAGAAGAACCAATGAAGCATGTGAAAAAGCTCACCTTCCAACAGAAACAAAAATGGCCAGAAACAGTTATAAGCATCAATACAGAGGAAATTATAAGCTGTATGTATTGCGAAAACGGAGAGCACCGTACTTCAAACTGTCCAAAAATGAATGTCAATACAAGGTAGGAGATAATCAAAGGTAAAAATACTCTGTTTTTGTTATCTAGGAGCAAATCATTAGAAACTCAAATGCAAATACAAAAAAGAATGTGGCGTTGGTGCATATAAATATAAGCTCCACAATCTTCTACATAACAAAAATTTGGCGGGAGAGATCGCGTGAAAACGAAAATGTAAATATTGTAAATAATGAGACTAGTATTTTCAGACAATCGGAGGAAAAAGCAGTGATGACAGTTCAACTGGCCAAAAGAAATGTACTGCTGAGAATGATTCCGGTTAAATTAGATGGTCCACGTGGAGAGATCGTACTCTAGCATGTTGTGATGAGGGATCAACAGTTAGTTCGATAGAAGAGGACATCGTCAGAAAGTTGAGGTTGAAAGGTATCAAAGAATCACTCTGTATTAAGTGGAATGGGGATATTTCTAGATTCATTCGGTATTTCACAATGGAAGAGAAGAAAGCAATTGATATAATATAAAGATCAGCACGAAGGGTTGTAGATCATTTTGAAATAGGACTCATTTGCAAGCATAGAAATCTGAAATTACCTGAAAGCAGAACAACAGCATTGCAAAGATTAACATGAATGGTAAGGAAATGTGAAAGAGCTACATTATAAAAAAGGATATCTGATGACTATTTGGATTGCAGGGACACTGAAGAACATGCTTTAGCTAAAGCAACGGAGGTAAAACATATAATGTCTTTGGCGGGATTTGATCTAGTCAGTTGGAAAACCAACTCTTCACTTGTAAGATCGGGATTTAAGGGAGGAATGAATGAACAGAAAAATATTCCAGAAAATGTACAAGCGAACAAAGAGTCTTAGGAGTATAGTGGAATCCTGAAAATTATAGAATTTGTTTCAAGTTGTCACCCGAAAATATGCAAAATAAAAATAAAATCACAAAGAGGGAAATAGGTATTTTCGACCATTTGGGATTTCTGGCTTTGGAGCAAAAATTATTTTACAGGACATATGGCGTGCAGGTGTCAGTTGGGTCGATCATATTCCCGTTAACATGAAGCAGATATGGAAAGACTGGCTCACTGAATTGGGGAATGTAGTCATTGTAGAAGTTTCACGATGTTATTCTCATCTTATACCAACTTATACGGTGATAGAATTACACATATTTTGCGACGCCAGTGAAAAAGCGTTATCAGCAATGGCATATTTGAGAATAATTGAGACATCATCCGTGATGGCAAAGACGAGAGTCGTACCACTGAAGCTTTCATCTATACCCAAGTTGGAACTTCAGGTGGCTGTGATTACTACAAAAGTCTCGGAAATATTAACAAATGAACTGAGTTTTTGGTCAGAATCAAAATGTGTTTTAGGATGTATCAAAAATGATAGCAGGAAATATAAACACATCGGATTGCGGAAATTCAAGAGAAAACCAATATTGTTGATTGGCATTGGATTCCAACGCATTTGAATGTGGCAGATGCAGCTACCCGACAACATTCCAAAGAAAAATTATCGGCAGTTTGGTTGGATGGACCAGATTTTCTGAAAGATCCCGTAGATTTTTGGCCAGAGGAAATAAAGAATTGTCCAGAATGGGAACAAATCGACAAAGAATTGAATGAATTGAAAAATAATTCACAGGAACTTGCATTGTTGAATATGATTCAGGTTTACCAAATATAAAAAATTCTTCAAATGGTTACGGTTCTTAAGGGCAACTGCTTGGGAATTGCGATTTATTGAAAATTTAAAGTAATTGAAGAATTGAGTTTCACATCCATTAAAACAAACTTCAAGTATCTTGTAACTGGAGGGGGCTGAAAAACGAAGGATAAAACTATCACACAATGAGAGTTTTGAAAAAGACATGGAAAATATAAGGAAAACAGGAAGTTTAAAGAGAAATAGTAGGAAAAAGTATTATGTCCGGAATTAGATGAAAATGTAGTGATGATACTGGGTAGAAGATCGAATTTGGCTACTTGTTTAGCATTCCAAACGAAAAAACCGGTTATCTTATACCCTAAATACTCATACACTAAATTATTGATCAACTTTTATCATGAAAAGTACGGTCATGCAAGAATGGAGACTATATTAACCCTTTCACTGCTCTTGACGTATATATACGCTAGCCGCTTAACTGCTCTAGACGTATATATACGCATCGAAAATATAAATTATATAGAATTACTGCTGATAATGTTATTTATATCTCGAATCTGCAAAATTAGTCTAGTTAAATCTTCGGAATATCCAATCTTGGGAAATTCTCCGAAGCGATAAATAAATTGTAATACTTTATAAAAAAAATACAATCGCGTTTGTATACCCTTGACCAATTCTAATGGTACAATTTTTGTTTTGTAAAAATGCGTTGTTGCCAAGTTGGTTACTTCGGATCACTATACTAATCAATCAGGCAAATCGTGCAATGATATTGAACTTTGCGGAAATGTGCTGTTGCCAAGTTATGGACGCTAGAAATCATTTGGTAAAGTTTTATAGAAATTTTGCTTGGAGAATATCGAGATAACTCTTCTGCTCAATCAATTTTTTTGGTGTAATTTTCGTCTCCAGAAAATGCGTTGTTGCCAAGTTGGTCACTTCGGATTATTGGAAATCTGGTATGGGAATGATTCAAAGTGGATACTTCATCTATTGAATCAAGTGAATTTTGCAAAAAAATCGTCTTCGCAGAAATGCGCTGTTGGGATGTTATGGACGGTGGTTGTCATTCAGAAAAGATTTATGGAAATTTTAGATAAAAAATTAATATAAATCTTTTTTCAAATCGGTAATTATAATTTTATGATTCGGAAACCGTAAGTTTGAATAATTGCGCACAGTTAAACGAAAATGAGGTGAAGCACCATCGTTCATAAATCATAGACGCTGACGAATGCTTCAGGGCACAAAGTATAAAAAACCTTCTGAATTGTTGTGCAAGAAGTGTAAGTATGTGTCGCCATTTGAAATTCTCGTGGAAAAAAATGGTCCAATGATTTCATCTTCCATTATTCCGGCCAATACATTTAGGCTAAACTGCACATGATGAGGTTTTTTTCTAATCTTGTGCGGATTTTCTACAGCCCAGACATGAATATTGTATAAATTTACTACTTCATCGCGGCTAAATTAAGCCTAGTCAATAAAAAGGATGCGAAATAAAAAAAAAAGATTTTTTTCGCACTTTTCAAGTACCCACCTAGTGAACTGCAAGCGTCGCGGGAATTCCCCTGGAAGCAATCCTTGAACACGTTGAACATGGTATGGATATAAATTATTTTCACTAAACCGTGAAACACAAACGTCACACAAGTAAATCAAATTGCTGTTACAATTTGAACCTCAGAAGCATCAAAAGTCATAGCCCACTAAATATTTTAGTGTGTCACTTCAATATTCCCCTTTCATCGGCCAGCAATTTTCTCGAAAACTGTTAGCTGATTCAAAAAAATGCAAGAGACCAAAATTTCAGGTTTTTTCATAGTCAACTCAACTGTGATATTCTAATAGTTTTTTTTTTCGAAAATAGAAAATTTTTGCTATAAAAACTGTAGGCAACCCCCATTTACTCCTTTGAATCAGTTACCTCATTTTTGAAACAAGAAATGAATAGAGCGCCCAAAAAAACCAAGAGCCTGTGAATTTTCCGAACATTCGATACATAATTGTATCCACAATTCAAAATTTACCATTTTTTTCGCGCAACTTGCAATGTCTGTAGATCGGAGGGGGTGAATTTAAGGACACATGTTAATGGGAAAAAAGTCTTATTTTGACCCAAAGAATGCGTCCTTGGAATATTTGTATTGAATTTTGTAACACCCCGTACATATCCAACTAACATTGGATAAACTCCGTAATATGAAGATGAGTCCGCGAAAGCCATTTGCGCACGTGCTACATACAATATATTTTTGTACAAGTTTTCAAAGAATGTTTCATATAAAAGCATTTCATTTCTGCCATCAAAATGAAGAAATATCAATAATCAATCAAGTATGGCAACTTTAGGAACTGAAAAAATTTCCAAAATTGCAACTTTCACGAGCTTGTCCGTGAAGTGTTGCCATGGCTATGGCAATACTACGAAGAAGTCAGTTAAAGTAGCATTTTTTGAATTTTTTTCATCCTGATTTTGTAGTTTTGAGGAGCGTGTACAAAAAAATATTTTAAAATATAATACACCGGTTGCCCTCTCGCAGGATAGGCAGACGAGTAATACATCGAATCCAAAATTACGTTTAACTGAAAAACATTCCCTTAAATTAATTCCATGGACTAAAAAAAAATACAACGATGTAAAGTTTGCGCGAAACAGCATAAAATTCGAAAAATCAGACATATATGTCGCACATGTGAAGTACCATCGTGCCTCATTCCTTGTTTAGAAACATAACATACATAACATTTTATAATTTTTTATTAGTTATGGTATTTTGTATGTTTTTTCCAGTTGATATAAACGTTAATCCAAAATATATATAATTTGTTTCCTTTGAATACCCGATGAATTGGCCCACACTGCTCTAGACGTATATATACGCACAACCTAAAATATTGCGCATGTGAAGTAATATTTCAAAAATCATTTTCGCAGTGAAAGGGTTAAATGAAATAAGGCAGGAATTTTGGATTATTGATGGACGTGCCGCTTTGAAATCCGTTAGAAAAACTTGCCAAAAATTTAAAAATGGAAATTCTCAACCGAAACCACAAATCATGGGTCAACTGCCATCAGTATATATTACACCATATATACGACCAATCATCAATGTAGGAATGGATTGTTTTGGTCCATAATTTGTGTCCATTGGACGAAGAAAAGAAAAGAGATGGGGCATCTTATTCACTTGTTTGGCACTGAGAGATGATAGCTTCTATGAATACGGACTATGCTATTTTGGCTATAAGAAGACAAGGATACTCTGTGATAATGGAACAAACCTAAGGGGAGCAGCCAATGAACATCGAATTGTTTTGAAAGAACTAGACCAAACTAAAATATCTAACTCGACAACGAGCAAAGGTATAGATTTTCGGTTTATTCCACCAGGAAGTCCGCATATGGGAGGGGCCTGGGAAACGTTGATTGGCTCCATAAAAACGTGTCTGCGAACAATAATCTATGGACATTCTCTGAAGGAAAAAAACACTCGCAAGACTTGCCGAAGCTGAATGTATTGTGAATACAAAACCTCTAACGCATGTATCCGTCGATCCAAGAGACCCCAAAGCACTTACCCCGAATCATTTTCTTATTGGATACGAACACACAGAGGGCCCACCGGCAGATTTTGACTCTGGAATCAACATAAAAAAAGAATGGTGGAAATCACAAATGCTCGCGAACGCATTTTGGAAACGCTGGGTGAAAGACTATTTACCGACATTAAATAAACGAAAAAAGTGGAGTGATAACCAAGAACCAATAAAACTTGACGATATTGTGATCATTGTCGATGAGAACTCACCACGAAATAACTGGCTGATGGGGAAAGTAGTGGTAGTCTACCCCGGTCCAGATGGACGTGTACGCGTGGCAGATGTGAAGACAACAAAGAACACATACAAGAATCTCGTTTCATAATCATGCAAGTTAGAAGTGGAAGCGGTATTAGAAGATGAAGGATGAAGTTTCCAACTGGGGGTAGAATGTTCCACACTATTATGTGCAGATCAAGGGGTCACTCTGTATATTATTTCATCAATTTTGTACTGATTTTAGTTACAATGGTTTTTTGAAATATGAGATGAAATTTGACTAAGATGTCTAAAAACCCTGGTGAATGAACTGATTCGATATTGTTTAGATTTTTGAAGGGACACCACCTGTTACTTCAACAGAGCTTGTCTCTCTGTGGTAGATGGCGCCGTCCAAAAATGTTTGTTTATATTCTCGCTTAATGTCAGAACCTAATTTCTGACATCTGCAGCATCTTATATGAAATTATTTTCAGTGTTTTGTCGGTATCTATGCGTTTTCCATCTCTCTGATATGAAATCTTGTTTAGCTTATTCCTGAGTTTGTTCTTCAAACAATCACTCGTTAATCAGTTCATTAGTGCGTGAGGAATTGTTTATTTTGAGGTGGTGTAGTGTGTAAGGAAACTTTCCGTAAAATGGGCCACATTTGTATTTTGTGTGGACTAAAGCCACAGATTTTTCGCGAATTTTCGCCTGTATTCAATACCAAAAGCAAGTACAAATCTTGACGAATTGACTAATGATGATATTTCCATAGTTCATTATATTGAATGCATTGAATTTTGTATTTTCTGCAATTTAATGACAATTTCATTTCCAATTCTCCGTCTGTCAAAATGAAGTTAACCTCAAATTTAAATCGTACAAAATACGAAAAACAACATGACAGTGCTTTCTTTGTACAATGTTCGGGGGCTTCGAATTCTAGCTTTGCTATTGGTGAAGTTTGACAGATGTCTCTTTTCAACCAATAGCAAAGCTAGAATTAGAACCCGCGCACAGTTCGCCTCAAAAAGAAATCTGAGGAAATAAATATACCCTGTTACTGAATTGAAACTAAATCGAAATTGGCGCCATCTGACACGCTAGTAATCTCTATTATCAAGTAGGCCAAGTGTCGCCAAGTCGATCCCAAACTTCTACAGGTATAAGTGCAAGCACCAGGGTTTTTATACATCTTAAATTTGACGGTAATTTGAAATGAGTTGTCAAACATAGGTTCTTGTTTCATCTATTGAATCCTAAAGTAAAACTGAGTTTCCAAATACAAAGTTGGGTTCAGAATAAAACCCACACACCAGTCACAATCCTGATATCCCGTCTGTTGAATAACAGAATCTCTTTCGTCAGTTTCTCCGTAAATTCCTTCATTTGGAGCCGCCATTTTCAACAAACTGTTATTGTAGCAGTCTCTCCATGTTGGAGAGTGATATCCTACTGGGTATTCTAAGAATAGTTCCATCTTTTCCGATCACGTATTGGCTAGTCTGTCCGCCTCCCAAGAAAATCTGAGTACCGTGGGGCCTAAATGAGGCTAACTTTCCTTGTTTTTGCAAGACATGGCATTTCTCATTTGGACACCAATTTGGATGCGATCTTGTTCGGACCCAGCAAGGGTTTTCTGGACACAGATTAGAATGACCTAGGGGAACTGAGATTTCTCTCACTCTTCCTCCTTCGTATATTCCTGCACCAGTAATTCCCGAAATCTCGATCCATATGTGAACCAAGCTGATCCATAGATAGAGAGCGTGTTCGGTGCTGCGTCGTTCCATTATCCTTCTGTTGGGATGACAATATCATGTCCTTCTTTGAAATTCAGAACCGACAGAATGGGGGCGGACAATATTCCTTCCTGGTGGCACCTTTTGATACCTTAGTAGGCACGAATATCCCGTTTCTGTTCTTACCACTCGTTGCGATAGTTTGGACCAACCCCATGCTGCGCCGCAGCGTGGAGGATGGATAGAAATGAGGTGTTGTCAAATGCCCCTTCTATGTCAACTCATATTCCCATCATAGAATGTCTATAGACTTTCCGTTTGGTAGGTATATTTTTGCCTGTGCAATTTTCCTGTAGTGAATGTTATTTGAAGTGGCAATCCACAATTCTCTCAGTATGTAGGGATTTGTATTGAAATAATAATATTGTTTCATCAGTTTTGTTCATTTTGTTCCTATCGTTTACATGGAAATGTTGAGATTGATAGACTTTAACATTTATCCAGGTGGAAAGTGACATTCACCGGGGTGGAGAGTAGTCACTTTCCACTCGGATAAATGTCAGTTAGGTTAATAACAACCAAATATTTGTTTGCCCTAAGTGACATTTTGTTATTTGGATTGCCTAATTCGACCGTCGTACAAGCCTGAACGTAATTCATTCTTCGGATTTTTCTCTCGAAATATACGAAATACAATCCAACCCGGGGGCCTCAATCCGACTCGTTTTTGCAATTGATTAAAAAAGATACTGTCACATCGGGGATCGAACCCGGCCCGTTTCATAATTCAAAACGTTACCATTGAACTACTACGGGCCTCATACCGGTAGCGTTAAAACATACTTAGCGACGCATATTTTTCAAAAAAAACGTCATTTGCACTTAAAAGGTATGGTTGTAAATAAAATAGTATACAAACCTTGGAAACAAGTTTCATTCAATGGAACCATCTTTTTCTATCGACAAGAATGGAATACTTTCCACCTCAGTGTGTAATATTGATTAAAGTCGAATATATTACAAGGAAATAAATCACAATTCAAAAATTTATGAAACTTTTCATGGACGGTTTTCGCTCAAGTCACGAGTACATAGTGTGAGGTCTATAAAATATTTCCTCCCTAGTAAAATTAAATTATTCAGTACTAGATAAATCAATCTCGTAACTACCAACGCAGCTCCCATATCATTTGTGCATATATATCTCGTAACACTAAATATATGAGTTTTCCATATTGGATTTTCGTGATACTCGTAAAGACGAAGAACCATGTCCCACATATTTCATTTTCATTCCAACATTCTAGAAAATTACCTGGAGGAAGTAGATTTACTTGCGGATGAGGAAGTGGAAGCTGCTCATATGGTAGGAGTTTGGAGAATGGAGCTCAAAAAACACTGAGAGAAGGGTCTTGATTATATAGCTGCTAAGAGATTAGTAATCAAGGTAAACAATCAACATCGACCTCAAAGCAGGTTATGAGAGGGCGAAAAGGCACAAGGCTAGAAAAAACACGAATACAGCCGAAAAAAAAGCAACTGCTACCAGACCACTCAAGCACCACACCACAATCCAGCCAGATTAGGAAGGCAAGGCAAGAAGGAGTCTTCTTCAAAGATGCCCTCTCCTTAGTCAAGGTGTGTCGGAGGCTGTGATAGAAATGGGATTCCCAGAGAAAAAAATGAGCGCGGAGGGAATATCCAAAGGGCCCAAGACGAAGTCTCCTCTGAGGGATCACAAGTGCGCTTCGTAAAATTCACCCACAAACCTTGGTCATGATGTGTGGGAAAGACAAAAGCACAGACTGGCTCAGGGACACAACGTAGGAAGGATTGAATTCAGACTTGAAGGGAAACACAGCCCGAAGTAGGGCAAAAGAACGGAAAGAGTTGTGGATGCAAATCCCGTCCTGGAAACCCAAGAGGAGTGAACAGGACCCCTTCCTCTCCCAAGGAGGAAAATATTTCATCGTTCATAGCAACAGGCACCGGAATTAGTACAAAACTTATACTAATTCCGGTGCTTTGCAACGCTGATGTTTTTACAACTTTTCTAACCACACCAACAGAGGAAGGAGCCAGAGACTGGATAGTGAGCCAAGCATGTTTCCCAGGCGGGGAGGTTCATTCACCACCCATAATATTCGACTAAGTAAAACCTCCAATGAATCCACATACTCTATGGGAAAGCACGGACATCAACACAATAGGTGGGTCACTGACAAAAAGGTTACTTATAGCGTCTGTAGGTAATATACCAACATTTATCACAGCTACGTCTTAGACATGACACTTTCAACGGCATATGATAACATCAACTGTCCTGTGTCGGAGGAACCCTGATGTTCTGACCACAGGCAAATAAGATTTGACCTAGTTACCTCTACTCGACTAAGCGGCATCCAAAAGGAAGCATTCCTGGCTACCACGAGAGCTATGAGGACCACCACCCCAACCCGCCTTAGAAGTCTTGCTGAACCTACCACCACTTCATGTTTACATACAAGGTGAAGCCAGGTCAGTCGCCAGTAGACTGACTAAAGGGCAAGCGCCCATAAGTAGACTGCACGGCAAAGTGTATAACGATCTGAACAAAGAGTTGGAAACCGACCCCATATTGGGAATGCCGTCGGATGTGATAGCTTCAAAAAGCAGTCATTCAAGACAGAGAGGCATGAAAGGAAGGACCTCCAATTAATGCACAAATTGCCTGCTACACAGATGCCTCAAAACCCAAAGAAGGAATATATTTAGCCAAGCCAAAGACAGGAGTCTCACTGAGCTCAGGCAAACATGTGACGATATTCCAGGCAGAAGTTGCAGCAATACATCACTGTGCAGAGGCGTAACTAAAGCAAGAGTTCAAGGAAAAGACCATTGCCATATACTCTGACAGCGAAGCGGCTATCAAAGCTATCAGCTCCATGCAAGTTAACTCCAAACTTGTAAGGGACTGCTTGGAAGCCCTGCAAAGGGTGGGCGGTCAAAACAGACTATATCTGGCTTGGGTGCCAGGCCACACAGGCTACAAGGGCAACGAAGAGGCAGATTGATCAGCCCGAGAAGGAGTACGACGTGTCCCAATTGGCACAGAACTTTTTTCTGGCACAACGAAAGCGCTGTGAACAGCACAAACCAATAAATGGTTGAAAGAGCAATCTCAAGAATGGTACCGGGCATGAGACAGGCCGAAGAGTTCATCAAGGAACCATCGCCAAAATTCACTGGTGTGACAAGTGAAACTGATAGGTTAGGAATGAATGACCTGTCAGTTTCACTTGTCACAACACATAGAGTACACATTTATATTTATATAATTTTAAACAATGCTAATATGGTTGTAGTAACTTTGAACTTCGTTTTATTCCTTGATCTACGTTTTTTTCTTTTGTATCACTATGTTAGATGAATATGTTCATTGAAACCAACCTCAACAAAGTTTCTCCCTGATGATGGAAATAACCATTTCCAAAAACTTGGATAAACTTTAAAGAGTTCACTTTTTCATTGCTGCTCACCCCCATATCCCTAGTTTTGTATATAGATATATATATATATATATATATATATATATATATATATATATATATAAAGGAATTTAATGAACATAGCCCTCAGAGAGAAGTGTTAACCGTAGACACGTGTTTCGGGCTCTCGGCCCTCATTAGTACGGTGGAGAAGTGCAAAGATGAACAACACTTGGTAGAAAACGTCAAATCAACGGAGTCAACAAACAGAAGCCAGCCGCTCATTTGTGGTTTCGGTCAGCAGACCCTGAATTCCAGGGCAACAACCAACGTCACCACGGAGGCAGCTATAGCTACCTGCGTGACATCCGAGTCCAGGAATATAAATATGAAAGAGGGTAATAGTGAGGGGACTGTTAGAAACAAAGTGGAAGGAATTTAATGGACATAGCCCTCAGAGAGAAGTGTTAACCGTAGACACGTGTTTCGTGCTCTCGGCCCTCATCAGTACGGTGGGGAAGTGCAAAGATGAACAACACTTGGTAGAAAACGACAAATCAACGGAGCCAACAAACAGAAGCCAGCCGCTCATTTGTGGTTTCGGTCAGCAGACCCTGAATTCCAGGACAACAACCAACGTCACCACGGAGGCAGCTATAGCTACCTGCGTGACATCCGAGTCCAGGAATATAACACTTCTCTCTGAGGGCTATGTCCATTAAATTCCTTCTACTTTGTTTCTAACAGTCCCCCCACTATAACCCTCTTTCATATTTATATTCCTGGACTCGGATGTCACGCAGGTAGCTATAGCTGCCTCCGTGGTGACGTTGGTTGTTGCCCTGGAATTCAGGGTCTGCTGACCGAAACCACAAATGAGCGGCTGGCTTCTGTTTGTTGACTCCGTTGATTTGTCGTTTTCTACCAAGTGTTGTTCATCTTTGCACTTCTCCACCGTACTGATGAGGGCCGAGAGCCCGAAACACGTGTCTACGGTCAACACTTCTCTCTGAGGGCTATGTCCATTAAATTCCTTCTACTTTGTTTCTAACAGTCCCCTCACTATTACCCTCTTTCATATATATATATATATATATATATATGAAAGGATATCGGGCCACCCCTGTAACTTCTGCATTCGTGAACGGATTTTTCTGGAATTTGGTACAGTTATATAAGAAGCAACCATTTCGGATTTGATCACATCACAATCCAATATGGCGGACTTTCGGTTTTTCTGAAAATGCCAGTAACTTTGTTTTTTAAAATGGAACACCCTGTATATTTTTACATATTCAAGTAAAAACAGGTCAAAACAAGTCCAAACATTATGTCAAATGTAATTTTTTTTAAACAATTGAAATTGAAATTGTTTTTCTATTTTACCTCGTGGATAAATGAGATTTGGTCGAAGCTATTCACAATGAGTCGCAAATAACAAAAAACTCAATTTTTTCTGAAAAATTATTTTTTGTCACTTACTGGTTAATCAATTCAGTCACATCACATTTTGATCAAAAATTCATTTTTTTCAAATGAAACCCCTATGGGCCACCTACCTGTCTCTCTAGAACATTCATTAAGGAAAAAAATGACATCATTTTTGTATTTCGGTGCAGTAACAAATTGTATAAATTCAAAAATCTACAACTAGTTCATGAGTTTTCTGGCAGTTCGAATAATTTTTCAACTTAGTAAGCTGTGGAAAACAACATTTCTGAATCTTGTCAACTAATTGTGTAAGTAAATTTTATAAGCACGATAATGGTGCTTTTTTTTAAAATCTTCTAGCGTTTTCTCCACTGACATTGCATTGGTATTCCAATTCCCGCGTCGAAGCGGTTGGATCAAAATCGACATAAGCAAAACATTCATTTCTGCCTCCTCACTTACAATCATCTTCTCCATTGTTGGGTTCTTTTCGGAATCTTCTCTCTACTTTTTTGAAAAAAGTTCTTTGTGGGTGTCTTCTGTGTGGATATCGTTCAGCGTGAAACGGACAAGCGGCGACAATGTTTTCAAGACATTCTCCGTAAATTAATAACATATCAACCTGTTCACTTCTTGTGAACCTATAATTTTGATTTTACATTTCTACTAAACCAATTCGGAAGTTAAAATTTACAATTAGTTGACAAGTTAGAAATGTTGTTTTCCACAGCTTACTAAGTTGAAAAATTATTCGAACTGCTAGGAAACTCATGAACTAGTTGTAGATTTTGGAAATGTATACAATTTATTACTGCACCGAAATACAGAAATGAAATGTCATTTGTTTCCTTAATGAATGTTCTAGAGAGACAGGTAGGTGGCCCATAGGGGTTTCATTTGAAAAAAAAAAATTTGATCAAAATGTGATGTGACTGAATTAATTCATCAATAAATGACACAAAAAATAATTTTTCAGAAAAAATTGTGTTTCTCTGTTATGTGCGACTCATTGTGAATAGCCTTGACCGAATCTCATTTATCCACGAGGTAAAATAAAAAAACAATTTTAATTTCAATTGTTTCAAAAAAATGACATTCGACATAAGGTTTAGACTTGTTTTGACCTGTTGAACTTGAATATGCAAAAAAAACAAAGTTGCTGGCATTTGCAGAAAAACCAGAAGTCCGCCATATTGGATTGTAATGTGATCAAATCCGAAATGGTTGCTTATACAGGGTGTTTCCTAACTACGGTACGAAACTTCAGGGGGTGTTTCGTTAGGTCATTTGACAAAAAAAAGTTCCGATGAACATATGTCCGGAGTTGCTTCGTTTCTGAGATACAGGGCGTTGAAGTTTAAAAAAAAAGGTATTTATAAAATATCTTGAATATCCTGAAACCGATGTGGTTGAAATGTGGTACAGCTATTTGAAGTAATAAGGCAATTATTTGGCCCTAAGTAGGTCCAGTGGCGTCTCAGAGGGCACCACAGCCAACAATACTGAGAAAAAAATTATTGTCTCCTTTTCAGTGCATTTGAATATAAGCGTGGGTTCTAAAAAGTGTTTTATAAGGGTGGTGAAAATACAACTTTTTGGCCTCCTCTGTTTTTTTTCATATTTAGCTTAGTTTTCGAGAACAAAAAAAATGAAGGCACTCTACAATCATGATTACCTGCTATGGAGACCAGCTGACAGTGATAGTAGGTATTGTCATATCAGTAAAAGTCAGAGTTGTCAATATTAGCAGTGATTCTATCATGAATACTTTTACTGACGCTGAAATGGCTGACATGCACTTCATTTATGGATTAGCAAATGGAAATGCGGAAGAAGCACGGAGAATCTACCAGGATAGATATCTTAACAGAGTAATTCCATGTGCTAAAACATTCAGAACGCTACATGCAAGATTATGTGAAACTGGAAGTTTTAATGAAAATGTAAGTGGTGGAAGACCAGAAACTGTAACAACGCCTGAACTAGAAGAAGCTATACTTGATGCGATAGAAGAAGATCCTTCAAATAGACCAGGAAGATTGCACTGCAGCTTGAAGTAAGCCCAAAAACCGTTTGGAAAGTTCTAAAAAGAAACCTCCTATACCCATATCACATACAGCGGGTCCAAGCTCTACTGCCTAGGGATTTTCACCCAAGATTTATGTTTTGCAGGTGGTTGATTCATACGATGGCACACAATAATAATTTTTTACCAAATATTTTATTTACGGACGAGGCAAATTTGTCACGAGATTCTATTATGAACTTTCACAATATCCATTTCTGGGCCGACGAAAATCCCCACATTATTAGAGAAAGTCATTTTCAGCAACGATTTTCGCTGATCGTTTGGGTAGGAATTATTGGTGACTACCTAATTGGACCCTTTTTTTACCAGCAAGATTATCAGGTCCATCCTACACGGCTTTTTTGCGAAATCATTCACCCATTTTGTTGGAAGAAGTACCCGTACTTGTAAGAGGCAACATGTGGTTTATGCACGACGGAGCTCCAGCTCATTTTAGTGTTCTTGCTCGTCAGCATCTCGACATCACCCACCCTAATCGCTGGATTGGACGTGCAGGACCTCAACATTGGCCCGCTCGCAGTCCTGATATGAATCCTCTAGATTTCTATTTATGGGGTCATCTGGAGGCTCTCGTTTATAAAACCTCTATACTAGATGTGAATGACTTGAGGAATCGAATAAGTGAAAATTGCAATGTCATAAGGAATACTCCAGGTATTTTTGAACGTGACAGACAATCAATGACACATCGATTGCAGTCGTGTATTTTATCAGACGGTGGACATTTTGCTCATTTACTTCAAGGTCGAAATTGTTTATTTTTTTACTTTAGGTTTGTATTTTATGTTGTCCATGGATAATTTGTAGAATAAGTTAAAGTATTTTTTTCTCGAAAACGAAGCTTGATATGAATAAAACACAGAGGACCAAAGAGTTGTATTTTCAGTTGTTTTATCTGAAAAAATAAAATACTACAAAAAAAAGTACTTTTTTTTTCTCAGTATTGTTGGCTGTGGTGCCCACTGAGACGCCCCTGGACCTATTTGGGGCCAAATAATTGCCTTATTACTTCAAATAGCTGTACCACATTTCAACCACATCGGTTTCAGGATATTCAGGATATTTTATAAATACCTTTTTTTTTAATACTTCAACGCCCTGTATCTCAGAAACGAAGCAACTCCGGACATATGTTCATAGGAACTTTTTTCCGTCAAATGACCTAACGAATCACCCCCTGTAGTTTCGTACCGTAGTTAGAAAACACCCTGTATAACTGTACCAAATTTCAGAAAAATCCGTTCACGAATGCAGAAGTTACAGGGGTGGCCCGATATCCTGTGTCACCCGGTATATATATATATATATATATATATATATATATATATATATATATATATATATATATATATATATATATATATATATTATTATTATGATACTAATATTATTATTGTTATTGCCCGCGTTGGCGACAATTAATATGATAATTATTATTGCTAGTATTTTGATTTTCATTATTTTTCATTGTAATTATTTTAGTTTTTTAATAACTAGTCATTATAATAAAAGATTTGCCATTTGTTATGATAAGTTTGATTAATTGATTTATTTTCATTTGAAATTTTTGAAAAGAAATACCTATCATAATAGTAATAAGTTATGTTTTCAGTTGTTTGAGTTCAGGGAAAACGCCGAATGTAAACAACTGACGCGAATTGTTTACATCATTTCATTTAGTGAATTTCAGTTTTCCATTGTCTTGAGTTCAGGGAAAACGCCGAATGACGTACCACAGAATAACATAACAACAATTCTTTCCCCCCGCTGTTCGGATTCAGGAACCAACTACTTTCCGAGTCGGGCATTAAACTGTTCAAGGAGAAATAGTTTTTTTCTTAATATTATTTCATTTGTTCCTTTTGCCGTGAATTTACGTTCATTTGTTCAGGTATATGCCGTAAATTCAAATATTATTTCGGCATTATTATATCAATAGGATTATATATTATACCCTATTTAAAGACCGATTTTTATATTTAAGCGAAAATAATTGTATATGAAAATTGTTGTGACAAATCATATCTAGAACTTGAATATACCAGTTAATTTAATACCTATCCTATTACACACTGTGTTTACATTGAAAAAGAAACCTTTTCAGTTTCATGCAAATCATTTAAGTAGCTCAGCAGAGGTACTTAATCAAGTTGTGAAAATTTAGAATAAAACAAAAACATTTCTGACTGTCTGTCTCTCTGGGAGACATAAAATCAATCGGCGTTCAGTATCCAAAAATTGTACTTAAAGCCTACATTATTTTGTAAAGATTCAAAAAGTGTCAAAATACCAGACCCCTGGACGTTCCGTATCTCCATATGTTGCTACCCTAGTGTGTGTGGAGAAAACCACTATAAAATCTGGCGCCCGAGATTTGGATTTGAATAAGGAGAGGAACTTATTTCCTGCAAAATATCCAGGCGTCATAAATAACGTGAATTTCTAGGAGTTCGAGGGCTATTAAAACAGACTCTAGAAAAACACGTCACAATGGAGCCACGAGCAGGGATACATTGTCCAGTGCAGTAGCTATAGATAGTGATGGTGAGAGGATAGCATGTGTAGCAGCGTATGTTTATATACATATTTGCTTCTAAAATCCATTCTGTGTTAATATACATTAATGAAAACAACATTCAACTATGCTCTGCCACCACCAAACTTCCTTTCCGAAGTGAACGGGTTCCAGTCGTAGCTAACACTTTGGACACTTTCGCGGCGTATGACCGCTCAACAAGCCATACAGCACGAGCCAGCTAGTCGAGCCTCGCGCCTTTGATGATTGGGAATTCACCGACATTCCATGAGAACGGTCAAACCACCTCGAGCTTACGCTTGTCAAGAATCGATCCTACGCGAGTCGACTGTTGTTACGACGCGAGACTCGACAATCCCTAAGCCGAGCTCGCCAAGTCTCGCGCCGTGAGACGCCGTCTTAATGTGTTTATCATGGCGACATCCAGATGCCATATTGTGACAAAATGTCGACAACTATGCGCCATATTGTGAAAAATCCTAACTAAGAAGTATAAAACAAAAAAGTTGACCTAAAAATAAAAAAACCCGACTGCGTAAAAAGTTAACTTTAAAAATGATGGAAACAAGATGATCACTTTTTACGCAGTCGGGTTTTTTATTTTCAAATTAACTTTTTTTATTTATTTCATGTTGAATGCTGTTCTTATACCTGAATGAAAATGATCCATTCATGAGTGGAGGATATAGAAGGCGATTCCAATCCAATAGAAAAAGTAAAAATTTCACCGTCTGTTCATTGATTGAAACCCGAATGAATAAATACAAAACATATATGTATGCAGAATTCACTTGGCGCGGCATCAGAGAAAGAGAAAAATATCGTTGGATTTTGTTGATTCACAATACAAGTATGAGCCATATGTTGAATGATATCATTGTAATCGTAGAAAAAGTTGTATACAAAATGTCCTCTGAATTAAAGTATGAGCTTGGATAAATGAGTTTCATTTCGTGTCCACTGTACAATATATTATTTCAAGAGAGAATCATTTTGTGTAGAGATAAGAATTTTTTCAAATTTCCAGATTACCATATGATATATGATCTTGACTCATACTGTGGAGATCAGAATTGATTTTGGATTGTACAAATTTGTACTTAATAAAGTATTCCGGGTGGTAGTAACTGATTGATAGTTACTATCACCAGAAGTGTCCATAGTCGCACTCAAAAATATATAATGTTCAATCTGAACGAATTGAAATAAAATAATTGGAAAAAAACTTTTTAAGGCAAGCTTTTATTCAAATGCACTAAGAAGTAAAAAATAATTGCTTTGGATGTGTGACGTAGGTTATTCTGTGAGTTATAGATTCAGAAGCTTGTCGCGCAAAGATTTCAGTTCGAATACAAAAGCGTCTTTAAATAGTTTTTTTATTAATTATTTCATTTTGTGCTTCTTAGTACTTAAGTAGGTCTCAATCTATGCATTTTTTTTAAAGCATCGTTATTATGAAGACTTTTTTTCCTATAAGTTCTGAGGTATTTAGTCCTTCAATGAGGAGACCATCTAAAGATCAACTCATCCGCCATCTCGCAGTTCTCAACGTCAATTTATAAATTTCGACAAAATCAATAATTTTCGAATAACTTCTAATCTCCGACCCCAAAAACTCCGATATACCAATTTTGAATCGAATCGGGCCATAATTACAAAACTCATCCACCATCTTGAATTCGTGAAGTTTGATAGAAAATTCATAATCTCCGACCCCGAAAACCCCCATATACCAATTTTGAATGGAATCGGACCAAAAAAGATATCATTGGCCATCTTGGAGTCGCCATTTTGATTTTATGAATTTTGGAGAAATATTCAAAATCTTCGACCCTGAAAACCCCTAATTCTGAATCGAATCGGACCATAAACCGAAATCTCGTCCGCCATCTTAGAGCGCCATTTTGTATTTTTCTCTAACAAAAATTTCATGAGCCTCCATTTCAATTTCATAAATTTTGACAAAAAATTCATAATCTCCGACTCCGCAAACCCTCACATACCAAATTTTGAATTGAATAGGTCCACAATCACAAAACTTTTCCGCCATTTTGGAGCCGACTTCTCAAATTTATGAATTTTGACATCGGAAACCCCTAGATATCAATTTTGAATCGAATCGGGCCATAATTACAAAGCTTGTCCGCCATCTTGAAGCAGCCATCTTGAATTTTTGGATTTTGACAAAAACTTCACAATCTTCGTCCCCGAATACCCCCACACACCAATTTTGAATCGAATCGTACCATAATCACAAAACTTGCCCCATATCTTGGAGCCGCCATCTTGAATTCATGAATTATTTTGACAAAAACTTCACAATCTTCGTCCCCGAATACCCCCACACACCAATTTTGAATCGAATCGTACCATAATCACAAAACTTGCCCCATATCTTGGAGCCGCCATCTTCAATTTATGAATTTTGACAAAAAATTCATAATCTCCGACCCCGAAAACCCCTCCCTACATACCAATTTTGAATCAAGTCGAAACATAATTACAAATATTGTCTGCCATTTTGGAGCCGCCATTTTTTTTTCTCTAACGAAAATTTCATAATGCTTTGTCTCCGGAATTATTAACACCTGCCAAATTTCAGCTCCATCTAATGTCGGCAAGTGCTCCAAAAATGGATTACAAATTTTGAACCGGAAAGAAGGACAGCACGAACAAATGACATACGAACGAAGCAAGTTAAATGAAACCTTGTAAAAAAGTAAGTTGATGAAATTTGATAATTAATTCTAAAATTCCTGTATAAGATCAATATCTAATGTCTCGAGAAGTGCATCATGCGACTTTCTCAAATGAAGTTATATATATATATATATATATATATATATATATACAGGGTGTTCCAAATTAAGTCGGCACCATTGCCAACTCCGTTATTATTGATGCTACGATTTCGGTTAAATGGGCAAACTGGTAGCATTTTTAGTGGCCTTCTCGATGCCGAAAACAAAAAAAAAATTGACAGTCGCGTTGTCATAATATTTCATAAAATGATATTTTTTTCAACGGAACATCCTATATTTTTCCATGCATTTCGATTCGTAATAACATTCTCAACAACAAAGCTCATTTGACTTTTTTTCGTAAAGGTGAAAATAAGACAGTTGTATTAATAGGAAACATTTATAACAAACGGGTTTGATAAAGCGCTATAAAATATCGAGTAAATGTTCAAAAACACCGCCTTCTTCTTGAACACATATTTGGGCCCTTCTATTGACACTACGTGTGGCATTCAACACAGTTCGGCCATCAATTCTATTAATTATAGTTTCAATATAATTTTTCATTTCATCTAAATTATTATGTTTTATTTTGTACACCTCATTTTTCAGAAATCCCCAAAAATAAAAATCCAGAGGTGTCATGTCTGGTGAACGAGGGGGCCACTCAACAGGACCATTTGTAGCAATCCATCTGTTTCCAAAATAGCCTCGCAGCAGTCGTTTTACGCCACTGACATTATGTGGTGGTGCTCCATCCTGCTGAAAATAGATCATCTGACGAGCCTCCAGATCAAGATAATCGAAAAACTCTTCCAACATTCTTGTTAATAAATTAATGTAACGGGGTCCGTTCAAAGAACCATGGTAGAAAAATGGACCGATAATTCTGCCTCTAAATAGACCACACCAAACATTAATACTAAATCGTCTTTGCGGATTGTGGGGATGGACTAGAAATGGATTATGTCCAATAATGAAAATTATTTCTATTATACATCCCACGATTTGAAAAATTAGCCTCATCGCTCCATATAATATTTCTATTGAAGTTTGGATCTTGTCTGCATTTATTCATAAACCACCGACAAAACCCCAATCGTCTCTCAGGATCACCAGGTTCTAGTGTTTGCACTGGTCTTAACTTATAAGGAGGAATCTTATGTTTCTTCAGAATTCGTTGAATACCAGACAGTGGAACAGCTATTTCTCTAGATAAATCTGTGATGGAATTATTTGGATATACCTCAAAGTAGGATAAAACGTCAATTTCTGTATCTTCAGATATTACAAAACGATTTTTTAGTTCTCCTCTTCTCAAAAACTTTTTCATTGTTCCTGAATCGACGATGAAGCACAGCAAAAAAACGCCGATTAGATAATTCACGATCGGGGAACGAATTGCTGTAGTGTTGGAGTGCTCTCACGCTATTTTTCTGGCAAACCAAGTAGGATTCTAGCATATCACATTTTTCTTGATGGGAAAACGGCATTTCGAAAAATATTCGAACAGTAGTTGACAGTTACAATAATTTATGACATTGTCATGACATACTTGAGAATATTTGACAAATAGAATTTCAACAAAGTTTCAAGGCAACTTGATTGCTCATAATAATTATGTTTTATCGAATCAAACACATTTTTTCCAACCACATTCATATGACCCTCCAGTATTTACTGTTCTGTACAAAAACGGCTTCAAAGTTATCATTACAGCAGACATATTTTGATTCACAAAATAAATGCGGCTAGCGGATTGGCTTTAAGATGGAAATTATCGTTTTGTACATCAATACCAAATAGCTTAGTGGTGTCAATTGAGTGGTGCGACATGATGATCACGGGTTTCACGAGTTCACATCCCAGCGCAATTTTTTCTTTTTACTGTCTTATTTTGCTATTAGTAACAAAATATTGTCATTCGTATAAGTACAAAAAATGGGTGTTTGGACAATCATGAGGTTTTATTCGCCAAAACAAAGAAATTTTTTGTACTAGTGAAAGAAATAAATATTTCCACATAAGTCGCTCATTTTCCACTTTGGGAAGAAAAGTGATATGAGCTTTGTTGTTGATAATGTTATTACGAATCGAAATGGATGAAAAAATATAGGGTGTTCCATTGAAAAAAATATCATTTTATGAAATATTATGACAACGCACTGTCAATTTTTTTTTGTTTTCGGCATCGAGAAGGCCACTAAAAATGCTACCAGTTTGCCCATTTAACCGAAATCGTAGCATCAATAATAACGGAGTTGGCAATGGTGCCGACTTAATTTGGAACACCCTGTATATATATATATATATATATATATATATATATATATATATATATATATATATTTGATTTATTACAGTAATATGAAACTCTCTGTATATCTGCAAATATTTTTTCTGCAATGCGCCTTCGCCAACTTACTCACACTTACTTGTGAGGTATAGGCGTTGTGGATTTTTATACCGGGTGTCGTCGTATTCTTTAGACAAGCCATGGTTTCCAGAGTCCCTAAGGTATGGAATTCAAACTTGGCAGGGGTGTTGGTTTCAGGAATTGGAATATTTTTGTATTTCATACTCTCCCATCACTTCCGGTTTCACCGGAAATGACCCCAACTTGGGAATTTCAAAAGGAACACCCTGTATATTTTTACTTTTTTGGATTGTAGGGACGATTCTGAGTACGATCGCATAGTTTTAGGACAAAAAATTGGTACCGGGTTATTCGCAATAAATTACCCATCGTTATTATTGCCTATTGAAAAAAAAGTTAAATGTAGAAGTTGTGTGATTATGACTGACTTTTGATAAAATGCTAGGAAAAAGACAGTAATGTGCAGATTTCAGGATTTTTTTTTATGAAAAACCCTGTATAATATTGCATTTTTAGAATGATCTTTTTTCCTGATTTCAAAAATATACCATATATTACCCCTACCTTATACGGTTTTTGAGTTATTAAACGTCGTATAACTTAGACTAGTTGTTACTGTAAATACCTAAACTATGAAAGTTTACATTTTCAAAGTAAGCTATGAAAATGAAAACTATATTATGTTTGTTTGGTGACATTTCTTTAATGGATTAATCAAAATGGTTTACAGTGAGGAAGAAAAAGTTCAAATATTTATACAAAAATAGATAACAAAGATTCATTTAGGAAATTCAAATAACATGATAACTCATAAAAGATGTACAATGTGTCCACTATTATTGTCAATGCATAATTGATATCGTCTTCTTATATTTATAAGGGCATTGGAAATTACTTTATTATTGACATTCAGATTCTCTATTTCAAGTCGAATCGTGTGTTTAATGAGTTGAATATTATTATTATTAACAAGGGTCAAGTCCGGACTGATAGGTGGCCATTTAATACTTCCATTTTTTTCTATCATTATTGGGAATACATTATTCAAATGTTCTTGAATGAGTAAGACACTATGCGGGGTTGCCGCATCTTGCATCCAAATCATACTGGCAAGCTTGGCTTCCAAAAAATTCTGTAAAATGATATTTCCTACTCCTCGGATGAGTATTTTTTGGTAGGTAACTTCTTTAAATGATCATAAAATATAGGACCAACAATTTTATTTATAAAAATTCCGCACCAAACGCTAACAATTTTTCTTCCTGTTCTATTTATTTGTTTTAGCAATCTTTTTTTCCCATGACCTTCGATTTTTCCTATTGAAAACTCCTGCCGCAGAAAAGGATGACTCAGCAGTCCATAATATTTTATTTAAATAATCGGGATCTTCATTAAAATTTGGAAAAACTCCAGCCTTTTCCTCTTATGAGTCTCTGTTAAAACTTGTACTGGTAAAAATATATATGGTTTGTAGTTGTTCTTTTTCAAAGTACATTGGATTTTGCAAAAACTTTCACCTAATTGATCGGCTACATTTTTTAAACTACATTCAGAATTTTATAAAAAATAATACAATGTTTCAAAGAAGTCTATTCGCGAATTGATTCAGATAGGCTTACCTTCGAAATAAAGCAGCATATCTAGCTGTTCTTCCTGGTTTTCTTGAACTACACGCTTTTTTCTACTGAAACTAAAGGTATAATTCACCTTTTGGTAAATATTTTTAAATGTATTTTCTGACGGTGTTGGACGATTTGGATACAACACCCTATATGCACTTTTTGCTGCACATTTATAACAAATATATATATATATATATATATATATATATATATATATATATATATATATATTTGACTTTTTCTTCCTCACTGTGAACCATCTTGATTATTCCATTAAAGAAATATCACTAAACAAACATAATATAGTTTTCCGGCGAACTCGTATTAATGAGTCTGTTTAATGTACACGAAATCGATCGTTAATAACCCCTAGTAACGTTCAATTTCTCTATTAATGCATGATTGTGATATATGCAACCAAACATACACAGGAATCGATCATTAATAACCTACTAATGGTAGAATTCTCTATTAATGCATCATTGTGGTATAGGCAACTAAACATACACGAATTCAAATATCATTCAAATTCCAAATCATATGACCATCGCGCAGTCAAATTTATGTATTTTGTAATCAACTCGTATATCAAAATGGTGATTAATGATCTCGAACATAAAATATTTCGATCATCAATCGCCTCTAAATTATTCGACGTTTATTAACTCTAAAACGGTATAAGATAGGAGTAACTTGTGGTATATTATAATATATGATTTGAGGCGGCTCCACACATTCGGGATTTGTAAAAAAATATCCAAAATTTGGAATAGACGAATATGTGTATGGGGCGTTCAAAGACGGGGTATCGCACAAAAGGGCATATTCGGCAAATATAATGATTTCCCGCTCGAAGTCGGTAAATGAACAGAAGTCAAAGGCGCGAATATTTGCAAAACAAGCAAATACCTGTCTGATCCAAATATTCGTACGGTGTGATCAGTAGTAGCAGTGCGCTCCATGAGGTTTTATTTATTATAATATATTGTTATTATATTAGTGTGTCGAGAATGGAGTGGTCCAACGAAACGACAATGGCATTTTTAGATTTATATGAAAATGAATCTTCCATCTTGAAAATGTTTTTATGAATATTTATGCAACCCGCGTCAAATACACCAATATATAAATTGGATAATATGGGGATATAGATTTGGTATACAAGCAAATATAAACGCAAATTTACCGACGAATATACAAATATACGTATATTTGCCAAATACCCGAATGTATGGAGCCGCCTTTATACCCCCGTCCGGAGACAAAGTTAGTCAGTTCGTTAGCGCTGTATACAGGGCGGTTCTAAAGTCATTTTGAAAGTTGTTAAATTATTATTTTATCGAGATTTTTTCCGAATCGTATTAAAACAGCTCATATCGATGACGTTTCACTAATGGTTATATCTATAGTGATAGTATAGCAATTTTTTTATTGAATCTGTCTTACTGAAGATCAATACAACAATAACAATGCAAAGGGAAACATTCTCAATTGAATATTGATAGAAATATTTTTCTGTGAATTGAAAAATCCACGATTAAAATGAAGTTATTTTTTATGAAAAATATTTCTATCAATATTCAATTGAGAATGTTTCCCTTTTCAACATGAATACCCCACAAGAGGTTATCTTGACGATGGAAGATAGTGACTAAAGTTTATCTTCCAGTCGCAGATGATTCCACATCTGATTTTATGAACATCCTGTTTATATTTTCAACAAATCAATAACAATGCAATTAATTAAGGTGTCCTATTTAGGATAATTATGTGAATATAAACCTCCGAATGTTCTGAGTATTTCTATACTTGCTTCACTGATATGTAAAACGTTGCTGAATTGTGAATATAACTTGTTAGTTGTATTCTGTGTTGATTTAATGGTATTATATTCCCAAATGTATTTTGCATATACATGAGCAAACTGCTTTTTTGCAGGAAAAATTGTGAGAAAACCATTAGCACACTGATGGTAGTTTTTAGTTTTTAGCTAGTGACCCTACTACACGATTGTATGGGATATCACATTTGGAATAGGATGAAAGCCCTATATTTCTATATAATCATTCTAGGTTGAGTATATAAACCCTGAGCACTTCCTGAAGATGTATACCTGTTTTGTAGTTAGATTGGATTGTAGCACAACTCATGATAACCTCAAAATGTCATTTTTCTACAGAAGTCACTAAATATATACACTAGTTTTTAATTTAATATCTCATCACAACCGAATTATTGATTCGCCAAAATATTTTGATCAGTTATCATAATTCGTGGTTGACCCCAATATATTGACGTAATGTTTACAAATATCTTCAAATAAACATTCGAAGCTACAAACAACCATTATTCTACTCACCTTCATATATCAAATTATTTACGTTCATTTCCCGACTCCTAGAATTATTTACAATATTTTCCAATTGTATGAAGTTGCAATTTTTTTATTCGTCGGATGAGATGATGAACACTTCAGAGAAAACTGTCGTTCAATCAGAACGTGGTATACTTATTAAAAAGTATATCAACTCGCACTGTTTATCTTTGTCATGAAGATTCAGTTCTATTATCGTTTCATAATAACCGGAATTATAATATTACGATAATTTTTTTCCCCCAAAACAATGTCAAATACAGCACCAGACTTTATGATGACGGTTCTTTTACATTATCATAATTGCGATGCAAATTTCAAGAGCGATATGTTCAGATAAGAGAGAATCAAATAGACTAGGTCTATCAGTTCATGGAGTAGGTCCTATATCTCTGAACCTTTGATCTGTAAATACAAAATATTCAAATTATCTCCGAAACGAAAAGACAGAATACTAATTTTGGATAATAGGCTGCTGATAGTTCTGTTTATATTTGATAGTGTTTGTCAACAAACAATTCCCATTTATGGTTAATGGGAAGGGAGGTGGATAGATCATGGAGAATATTCTGAATGGATATTTTTTCCATGGAATGATTTGATAGGTTGACAAATCCTCAAATTTTCCCTCCTCTCGGAGGTGAGTTCTCCCGACGGAGAGGTTGAGTAGGTTCAAATTTGTATTTTCCTTATTTCTGCGGATATCTTTTGGTTTCCACGGATCTCACCATAATAATGACGTCACGCAAAAATGAAGCAGATAAAATCCCATACAGTTTTTATCAGTTACATCGTTTTCTGAGTAACGACTGTTCAATGTAGGACTAATTTGCGTTACCTTAAAATAATTCCATCAGTGATCCAAGTTTCTTTGAAGGTACCAGAGGTCATCATTTGATGAATAGCAATCTATTTTGCCGGTATTTATTCCTCAAAATTCAGAATTGTCGGTTATACCAGTTCTGTATAAGGATTGTTTTCCAACGTTTACGAAAATTAACCAAATCTTCGATATTTGGTGTTGTCTTGCTAAATCTGAGTTAATTAAAAAAATTGTATTAGACGTTGATTGGACTTACGTACATGTAAGAAAATTTGTCCATTGGACGTCCATATAATCATCAAAAGACTGATACAAGAAATATGTACAACTTCGGATATTCAATTATGGTTGTCCAATGGGCTTAGAATGAGTTTATATTTTATATTAATTAGATATACGAATACGACACGTACATTGGACACCCTTTGGTTCAGATAGTGACGTTTCAGCTCAGTACTGATCAATATTACACTAAAAAAAATCTTTTTTGTCGCATTCTCCATCTTGTAGACATTCGTGTTTGAAAGACTGACTATGAGGAGGGTTTTATATAATTCAATGAAGTACCATGCAGATCTTGTGAGGGGCGCCAGTGAACAGTGGTCCCCATGACGAAAAAAACGGAACTAAATAATTTTTTTCTGCTCAATCGCCTCTCGGGCTGTCAAAAATCATGAAAATAATATGAAAAAAAAATGGTCACATAGGGGTAGTTTTCAGGAGGGGGTTAAAAAAAGTTTTTGGTCTTATTTGTCCCGGAATTGCTCTAAAGGCTGGAATCATGGTAAAAATTTAAAAAAAAACTTTTTATTTTTAGATATATGAAATACCTTGTATATTATTTTTGATAGAAAATGTTTTTTGATAGAAAGTTGAATGTCAGATATAATAAATAAAAAGAAGAATCCAAGTCTCTCTAGTGATGTGCAGGACACAAGTAGCCCCTCTGAAACAATTTCACGCTTGGAAGTACAGGCTGCGGTGATGGGTTCAAGATTATCAAAAACAATGAGAAATGAATACTCACTTCAAATAAATCAAATTTTCTATTGGACAGACTCGAGTACAGTTCTTTGTTGGTTAATGTTGAACAGAGCGTCGGGCAGAACTTGTACCAATGAATGTAATTTAACGTGAATTCCAAACGTATTTATTAGTGAAAATATAAAATGAATATTAACAGTTGAAAATGTTTGACAAGACTGTGACATATATAAACATATCCATGAAAACGGTATGACTCGCATTTATCTTGAATCCATTTCAACACTTCCCCTCGAGACAATTCCAGTTTCTTGAATGAAAAACAGGACCCAGTCCGAGCAACTCCACACAAGCTTCATGTTTCGCTTTCGGTAAACTCTTTGTGAAAATATCGGCTGTCATGTTTCTCGTTGACACATGTTTCACTGTGAATTCTTCGTTTCTAATCGAATATCTGATGAAATGATATCTCAGATCGATGTGTTTACTTCTAGCATGAAATGTTGAATTTTCTGCTAGTTTGAGTGCGCTGAAATTATCATTGAAAATTATTATGTCTGTCAACTCTTCAAGTTCCAAATTCTTCATGAAATTCCGGAGATATATCGCTTCTTTTGCAGCCTCAGTCATCCCCATATATTCTGCTTCGGTAGAGGAGAGGCCGACTGTGCGTTGCTTTTCCAAATCCCATGAAATTGGACTTCTGGATAAAATAAAAGTATATCCTGAATAGGATCTTCTGACATCGAGACATGATCCCCAATCAGCATCCACAAAACCTGTCAAAACTTCTTGATCTGGTGAATAAACAAGTCCCAAATCAATGGTTCCTTTCAGGTAGCGTAGAACACGTTTACCTGCAGTCCAATGTAGCTTATCGTAGCAATTGTTGTACTGCCCAAGATAACTAACTGCAAAGCTAATATCCGGTCTCGTTGTAGTGCTCAGGTACGTCAAAGCACCAATTAATTCACGATACGGTATTTTGTGCACATCTTCGTTTGGGGCTCCTTCGGACTTTTTTAATTTCACATTGGGGTCCAATGGAGTTGACACTGGATTCGAATCTGTCATCCCAAAACGGTTCAGTAATTCTTTGATGTATCCTCTTTGATGCATTGCTATTCCATTTTCTTTCTTCGAAAACTCTATTCCAAGGCAATATCGGACTTCTCCCAAGTCCTTCACATCAAAATGATTCGATAGTTTCTGATATATCGTATCCGCCGTACTTGTATTTTTCGAAACTACCAGGATGTCGTCAACATAAATCACAATCATTCCCAAGTCTTCCCCTTGATTTATGCGATAGACGCATATTTTTGTCGTAGTTTTCCTTCCAGTCATATAGAACATTTTGCACAGCTGTTTCACAGCTGTGGCCTGTTCTAAAACCTGACTGGTTTGAATATATAATGTTATTTTCTGTTATATGTGTTATGAGTTGTTCATAGACTATTCTTTCGATTAATTTTTCTAGTGTTGCTAACATATTAATTGGTCTTAAATCACTAGCTTTATTGGAGTTGGAGACCTCAGGTATGGGTATAACTGTTGACAGCTTAAGGGCCGATGGAAGCTTGCCCGTTAATAATGAGGTATTAACTAGATTCAAAAGCGGTTTTTCGATGCTATCATATATATTTTTTAGGATTTCGGCTGTTATTTCATCCGGACTACCTTTACTTGGTAAGTTATATACTGCCTTTCTCAACTCTGTGTACTCTATGAGCCTAAAGTTATCGAATTTATTGTTTGTTGTTGCTATTTTATCTGTATAATCCCTTATAAGAGTGGTATCTATATCTGAAATAATCTTATCAATACTCGCGACATAAAAGTCATTTAGGCCATTAGAAATTTCTTTTGGTTCGTTTATTTCTATATCTTCGATTTCAATTTTTTCCAATTTATATTCTTTTTTCGTTGATATTATCGATTTCAAAGTTTCCCACATTTTTTTGGAATTGTTTTTATTACCGTCTATCTTGTTCTCAAGGAATGCTTTCTTTTCTTCGCGTATAATTTTAACTACTTTATTCCGATTGTGTTTGTATATATCCCTATTTTGAAGAGATTATTTTCCTTATATATTTTATAACTAGTATCCCTTTGCTTTATAGCATCATTAATTCTATCATTCCACCATTCCTGAAATCTTGGTTTTATAACAACAGTTTTCCTTGGCGCAATCTCATCTAATTTACTTATGTGGTAAAATTTTTAATATTTTTTCCTTGCTAATTAAATTTTAATCTTAATATTTATATGCCACGTGTAGAGATATATTTGATGTCTTTTTTTGTTTGGTGTTTGTTGATGTCAATACTAACTATATAATGGTCGGATATTCTTGGTGTTTCATGAACTGTACATCTCAAATTGTTCAAATTGGAGAAGACCAAGTCTATCATGGTACCACCTGCATCAAATGGATGTGTAATTTGTTTTACTAATTGGCTACAACCTACGTCAGTCATGATATTGTTCAATTTTTTTCGATATGTTTCGTTTTCCTTGAGCCAGTCAATATTGAAATCACCCACGATTAGTACAGGGTGGGTGATGTCTTGGATATAGTTATTACTCCATTCTTCGAAATTATTCAAAAAACCTGCGTTGCTACTACTAGGCGAATGATAAATACATACCATAACAAAAACTTTGTTATTAACAGACATTTTTACACTCAGAAGCCAATATGTTTTCAAATATTTCTAGAGCAATTATATTTTTCTTTAAGTACATCGCTACACCCCCTGTGTGTCTACTGTGACTATCGCAACGTATTATATTATAGCCATTTATTGAAATTTCGTTATCATTAATCTCTTCTGTCAGTCTTGTTTCATTCAGGCATAAAACTAGAGGTTGAGAAGTAAATGTTAAATTAGAAATCTGGTCAATTTTAGAAGTTAAACTTTGTGCATTTATAACTACCACGCAGCACTCCAGCGATTCTATAAAAAATCCTTATTGTTTTTTGAGTTTTGAGATGTCTTGCGGAAGAGTGCTGTTACTGAGTCAATATTGTATTTTTCACGTTTTCTACGATTGTTACCTAGACTAGATGTTTCATGCGTCGATGATGCTACAGAAGCTGCGTCCCCTTCAATCAAAAATGGTTTCGATAATTCACCATTTACGTATACCCATGCATCATTCTTGATCATTAAGGCCTCCATTTGCATTTTCCAGGTATCATAATTATCTTTGTTCAGGGTTTCAATTCTGGATATATTCGCCGAATTCATATTCACAGAATCACTTATATTTTACACCATGAGAGTCTTTCAATACGTTTTCACTGGACAGGAACACTTCTTGGTTAACTTCAGTTGGTACACGAATTCTATGCTTTCAGATTTCAGATCCTGGGCCCATAACCTGTTGAGCAGAGCGTCGGGCAGAACTTTGTTGTGCAAACAACTTGTACCAATGAATGTAATTTAACGTGAATTCCAAACGTATTCATTAGTGAAAATATAAAATGAATATTAATAGTTGAAAATGTTTGACAAGACTGTGACATATATATATCCATGAAAACGGTATGACTCGCATTTATCTTGAATCCATTTCAACAGTTAAGATCGGAACCGAGGATATTCAAGACATTTATAACACATGGTGGGTGAAATACAGGAAAACACCAAGGTATCTGAATGGCATTGGATTCCTACAAATCTGAACATTGCGGATAGAGCCACGAGGGTCACAAAGGAACTCAGTTTGCATATAGACAGCACACGGTTTCCAGAATTTCTATATTCAAATCAAGAGTCATGGCCACAACAAGAGAAAATCAAAGAAAGTGAAAAATAAATTCGAAAGGAACCAGAGAAGTTTGAACTCAGACAAGAATTTATTTTATTGATTTCCGCTTAAAAAAATATTGAATTATATTACAAGATTTTCGAACATCGTGAAATTACTGAAAAGTACGGCTTCCATTTTCAGATTCATAGATAACATTAAAAAAAGAGGAAGTAACTTGAGAAAGGGAGAATTGAACAGTAAAGAATTACAAAGAGCAGGAAGAAGTTGGTGCGTTAAATTACAAGAAGAATGTTTCGCAGAAGAAATATTTCTGAAAAAAGGCAGCTCTGTTCCAAAGAGCAGTATAATTTATCAGTTGTCACCATATCTAGAGAATTGCATCATTTGTTTACAGATAACTGCACAGAGTTTTCGTTTCAAACGAAGAGACCTATCATTCTTGATAACAAGCATGAATACACGAAATTACTTGTACAGTTTTACCATTTTAAAAATAATCATATTGGTGTACAGCAAACACTAAATGAAATAAGACAAAATTTCTTGATATTACAGGCTAGGAAATTGGTGACAAGAATTATAAAATTTTGTAATTTTTGTCAGTTGAGAAAAATGAAACTTTAAGTTCCAGAAATGGGCCAACTTCCGGAAGTACAACTACAGAGACCACCCAGAGCATTCAGCTTTTCTGGAATGGATTATTTTGGACCCATGGAAGTTTCAGTTGGTCGCAGAAGGGAAAAAAGATATGGTATAATTTTTACATGTCTCTCAATTAGAGTATTCACATAGAACTTGCAGAATCCCTAACTACTGATTCAGCAATTTTGTCAATTAGGAGGTTTGTATCCAGAAGAGGACATCCTGTCACAATTTGGAGTGACAATGGCTCCAACTTAACATCTGCGAACAAAGAACTAAAGGAAGCAATTCAAGATATGGACGAAGACTTGAGTAAGAGGAAAATGGTAGCTAATGAAATTAATTGGAAGTTTATACCACCAGGAACATCACACATGGGAGGAGCTTGGGAGCGGATGGCACGATCGATTAAAGATGGACTGAAGAAAATTCTCAAAGAAAAAAACCCAAACAAGAAGTTCTTCTGACTCTACTAGCTGAAGTGGAACTCCTAATAATTTCCTCATAGGTACGTCTAGCATGGCGGATCCACCTAATGTGTTTAATGACAATGAAATAAATTGTAATTTGAAAAGACAATGGCAATTTTCCCAACAATTTTTCGTTATTTTGGACCACTGTGCAGTGGTGGAATTGCTCTAGTATCAAATTATTTTCAATTCCTCATGATATTTAATTGAAAAAAATTAAGAAACAAATTTCCGAGGAACTCAATTTATTCAATATTTTTCCTTCTACTTCCATAGAAATTATGATGTAATCTATTAATAATAATGATGATAATGAACTTTTCCATTCATAGAAAAAATTTACATACTTAACTTACACTAATAATGTCAATAGTATTCATTAAAGTAAATGAAATATTAATAAATCAACGTAAACAAACGACACTTTCACAGTACAAAAATATAACGCATCCGGTAATTTAAAAAAATCAAATGACAATTAACTTAATCCTTTTCTGAACTTTTCGAAGAGTCATTCATACTCGAGGAGAAATTATTAAAATTCTCCATCTTACTGGAGATTATCAGATGAATCACTCCTCTCTGCCACAGAATGATATTGTTCAACCTGCAAAAATCCCATTGAACTAGATCAAACTATGAAAGAAGCCATTGGAGCAATGATGGACGCATTTGAATCCAGATGCCCTATTGAAGAAAAGCACACGCATAGTGATACTATTTGGTAGACTGAACATGTCGAAATTAAGATCCGAGTACACTGACGGAGCCGGATTATTGATAAACTACAATAAAAAATAAGGAAGGCAAAGCGAAAAAGCTTCAAAAACTTCTGTAAACAATCACGTCAATCTCGGCGGCAGCCAGACTGCATAGGAACATGGCACCAGGCAGGGAAGGCCCAATGTCACTCAGAAAACCAGATGGCACCTACACAGAGAATAAAGGGCAGCGAGCTGTTCTTCTACTGGAGATGGACTTTCCAGATAACACTCCATATGGATCCAACTGAATACAGGCCAGCTATAACAAACCTAGGCAATAAGACTGGAAAGTGGCCAGAAACATTTCTTATTTCCAAGACCACAAGAATCAATGACATTTTTCCAGCCTTCTAATAAAATGGTCAAAAGGAACTGTTGCCGTATATAATCAAACTGATCAGGAGCTATTTAGCATTATATACCTATATTTTTTGCAAAAGGGAAGAGTAACCTTCATCTCAAAAGCAGGAAGAAAAGATTCCACTCTTCCAAAATAGTTTAGACTGATCTATCTCTCGTCCTTCCTACTGAAGACATTGGAGATGGTTGTAGACGATCACATCAGAATATATGTTCGGGGAAGTGAAATGCACAGAGGTGTATACTTACATAATGGGCAGATCAACAGAAACCGTTACGGGAATCAACTGGGGATGGATATTTATCAGGAGTTTATAGAGAACCCTGAATTTTCTGTAGAAGCTCTTCAAATGCACAGAGGTCAGCATGCTTACAGAAAAGGGTAGATCAGAAATCGTTAAGGGAATCAACTGGGGCTGGATATTCATCAGGAGTTCATAGAGAACTCTGAATTTTCTGTAGAAGCTCTTCAAAAGAAATGGACAAATCTTAGAGATAGTTTCATGCGGGCCAAAGGGAGCTATGTGCCCAGTTGATCATAAGGAACAAAAAAGAAAAAGTGGATATATTATGATGCAATGTCTTTTCTGGATGAAACAGTAAAGTATAGGCCAACTGTGTCAAATATAAATGTACCCACTCCATCGTTATCATTATCGTTATCACCGGAACTAGAAGAAGCTTCAGGTTCAAAATGAACAATATATAAATATACATATATATATATATATATATATATATATATATATATATATATATTGGGTATAGTGGGTTCTTGAATCTTGGTGATTGTATTTTTGAAGTTTTCTTGGGTTTCAGATTCGTTTGTATTAAAATGAGAAGAAAATTACATTTATTTAAACGTTTCGCCCTAAACAAACCTAAACAAACACAACATTTCCACAAGTTTTAAATCATTTAACGTGTTGAAAAAATTATACACCCCATTAAAAAGCCAAGACCCCATAATGAAAAAATCAAACCTAGTATATAGCATCCCATGTAATGATTGTGATAAAGTCTATATCGGAATGACCTCACAACTATTATGTAATAGAATAAATGGCCACAAATATGCTAAACAAGCAGTACCGCTCTCAACAAACACATTATTACAGAAAATCATAACCCCAATTTCAATAACGTAAAAGTACTAACATACGAAAAAAACAAAGATAAAAGAGCTTTCAAAGAAATGATACATATAAAACAAAACAAACAAGCCATGAACAACCGCACAGACATAAACAATTTGAGCCAAATATACCACACTCTAATTTAAAAACAAATAAATAAAGCCCAGCTGAAACAAATCATTATTCAATTCACCCATATCACCCCCACACTCGTACACTACACCATCCCAGCGGAGAACACTACGGGCCTACCAACTACTAACAAAATAACCATAAATAGTTCCACACTACGTCGTTCAGGCGCTTTTGATGACAATTGACAAAACAGCAAACCACAAAATATCGAAAGTTTTCTGTTAAAACAATGGTACCACAAAATTTAACACCGCCCCAAAATCCAACTAATGTTGGTTACAAAACACAAGCATGGTAAAACCAAGGTACGTAACCCAAAAGGTAATTAAAGTTATTCTAGACACAACCTAACTTTCCACATATGATGTTATCCATACCAATATCTTATTTTCAGATCAAATGTTTTTAATGTTTTTAATAAATTTTACTGAAGATGCCCCCGAACGAGGGCGAAACGTTTAAATAAATGTAATTTCCTTCTCATTTCAATACAAACGAATCTGAAACCCAAGAAAACTTCAAAAATATATATATATATATATATATATATATATATATATACATATATATATAACAGAATGCCCCCTTTCGGATGCTGTTGTTGAAATAAATTCTTCCCCTCCAAATTTCATGGTTTTCTGCTCACTATCGAAAGAAAATCCATAGTCACTGATCAGATCCATCCCGAGAATGAATTTGTCTTCTATATCTGCCACAAAAACTCTTTCGTAGTCTTCCGAGGGTTAATATGATGTCTGCTTCCCCTCGTATCGGTGCATTCTCTCCAGTGACCGTTCGTAGAACGAAATTGGATATAAGTGATCTTACGCTGTCTGGTTCTAGGATACCGCTGCGGACCAGGGAAACTGAGGCACCAGTGTCTAAGACGTCTCTTCTGTTCACCTCTTCTCTGATGGTAAAACTATCGGTGGTTCTTCTTATCTGTTGACGTGGATGACCCTGGGGGATTCGTTATCGCTAGCTAGCATGCGCCCCGATATGCTGGCTTATTTTAGTTTTCCTGGTATATATCCGAATACTCTCTAGATGGTCCTGTACTCGCAGGTGAGTAATAACGTGGGGGTGTCCTGGCAGGTGATGACGATCGTGGTGGTACCCTCACCGCACAATCTCTCTTGAAATGTCCGCTCCTACCACATCTGAAGCAGTTTCCTCTTGTTTGTTTAGTCAGGCTGCTATTTCTGGGTTCCAGTTTTTCTATTAGTTTTTCCAGCATGTGCATTATTTTGCCACCTTGTCTATCTTCCTGAGATGGCTCTTCGATTGATACCGCCCTCACTTCCAAGGAATGAACTAAAGCTTCACTGCATTTCTTGAAGCTTGCCAGCCTTAGGGTCTTTTGTATTTCAAAATGTTCCTCAATCCATCAATGAATATCTGCACAGTCAATTGTTCCTTGAAATCCTCCGGGGCTTCTGGGTAGGCAAGCTGGATGAGTCTTTGCACGTCTGCTTCGAACTCCTGCACCTTTCACCCGATTTCTGCACACGTGTTTTCAACTGTGCCCGATATAGCTGATCTCGATGTGCCGTATCTCAATTCTAAAGCAGCAATAAGATCTTCATACTTGCGATTTGGGTCTTCCGGGATGGTCTCTAACATTGCCAAAGCAGGTACCCTCAAAGCCACTATAAGTGCTGTTTTTTTTTCTGTATCGACCCATCCATTGGCCGTTGCCGCAGCTTCAAACTGCTTACGGTACAAGGACTATGGTGACTGCCCATCAAAAGTCGGTGGTTTCACGGAATTGTGCGATGTGGCAACCCTGTCGCGATGGTCTTGGATTCTCACTGAAGCAATTTCCTTTTCTAGTTCTTCTCGCACCGCCCACACTTCTTTTTTTGCTTCTTCTCGTGCCACCAAAACTTCCTTTTTCGCCTCTTCTCGTACCGCGATTTGTTGTTGGGTTTTCTGGAACATCTGTTCGAAAAATTATTTATGTTGCTCTCGTTGTTCCTTCTTTCTCGTCGTTCCTCCTCCTCTTGTTTTTCTCTGTTAAGTCTTTCCGTCTTCACTTATTTTTCTTCCAGCATTCTTCTCTCTTGCTCGGCAAACTGTTGGTCAATCATTTCCATCAGGGCCCCTATCTCGTCATAGGGTGTGTTTCTCGTATTCACCATTAATTGTTCACGAATAGTCACTAAAAATGAACACTCCTGACGCCAATTGTTACGAAACTGGGGTTCCTTTTGCAACAAAAAATTCCACTAAAATGTCCGTTTTATTTCACTTCAAATCAGAACACAATACAATACTTGTTTTCAACTTAAACACACTTCACTAAATATACTTTATTTCTCTGTACAATATTCACAAAGGTAACTGAATAACTAACTCCATCGCCCGTGTGACCTGGTTATATATATAGCACGGCCGAATTCTCCAAAAGAGCGTCGATCCCTCGACATGACGTCATCGGTCAACGGCGTCTTGCCTGGGCGTGCAATATGAACAGGGGCGTACTCAGGGAATTTCGTTACATTATGTTTGAAATACAAAGGAAAAAAAGCAAACAATTTGTTAACAATTACTTATTCCATTGAAATGGGACTGCTCCATCGCCAATTAAATACCTAGCCAGAGCACCTCTCATCTGCTCTGCTGTTCTGCCATACATATTGGAACTTGTCCTTTTAATTGAACAAAGACCGATATTTCCTTTATGTCTCCATTCGCCTTGAATTATATCGCAAGTTGCATTCTCTTCATCAACAATAATGCCAGTAAAAAATTGGTTTTTACTTTTAATTGACATCAAATAATTGTGAAGGCATACTGTGGTTTACAATAACTACTATGGTTGGCAGGTTGGCATTTATAGGCCTGCGATATATAGGCCACCTTGCCAAAATCCAAATTAATTTTCAATTACTCTACGTGATTCGCCTTTGAGCCACCGTAGAGAGGACATGTGGCGAAGTCAAGTAAATGTTAAATGTGAATATCCGTCGTTTAAAACGTGCAGTGCAAAAATAAACTAAAATTTGTGAAGTTTAATAATTATTTTGTGTATAAACCAGTCCCTTTCTTCTCTACGCCAGTCTGATGACAACGGATTTGTCGGAAGAAAGGGCACAGGGGTGGAATATTGCCATTTCACCCCATGAGTTACCAATTGGCTGAATACGCCTATATAGGAAGTTAAATTAATATATTGAGGGAGAATTACTCTGCATGCTCTACACAACCTGAAACAATGCAAATAAGAACATGTTATCCAAACTAAGTATTTTATGGAAAAGAAAAGTTATGTGTCATACCTGTAATTGAATATCCATTTAATTCGAGGAAGAAATCTTCCTACGTAGGGGCTTGGGGATTCAGCCTCAGTAATTTTTCAGCTGGGCGAAATTTCATTTCATTTGAAATTATTAGTTTGCCCATACTTGAATTTTTAAATATTCCCCCATCACTGTGCCTGCCTGCAGCGCCAATATCTATTATAGTAAACGTATACTTTGCATCACATAGTGCTAGTAAAACAACACTTGTAATTATAAGTTGATCCAGATTTTTGAGGTGCCTGGAGATATTATGATTTAATTCAACTACTATCCATATATGCCCTAATTTTTTATTTGAGCACATAGTTGCTTACCTGAATAACATGCTTTCCATCCAAAGCCCCAATACAGTGGGGAAGGTGCCATGTTTCCTTTGGCTATATCCAGCCAAGAATTTTCATTGGGTGTCATTAAAACTTGTCCGTTCAAACATTCCCATATTATATTGTGGTTTTCACGGATTATGTGGGTAACAGTGGTAGTTCCAAGACGAAATTCATAGGATATAGATACATTGCTGTCCCCACTAGCAAGATATCTACAAAAAACTACATCGACAAAAAAAGGAATTTAATATAGGTATATACATACCTTTGACTGACCGCAAGCTTCTCGCTAGCTGATATGGCTCCACGAATAGAATAGTTATTTGTATACCAAGGCCGCGAAATACCTTTTTAACGACCGAAAAAAAAGTTATCGCCGAGACCGCTTGCGGCAGAGGCAGGATGCACACTATTTTTCGTGCAATCGTCAAAATTATTAAACTAGATAATTGCAAATAAATATAAATTTCCCTCGTCCTCGACTCGGGATAATTTTCTATCAACAAAAACATCCGTGACCTTGAAAAAATTATCGGTAATAATTCTGCTGCTAGGGAGATTATAAGTGAATATATACAAACCATTTTGACAGTTCTTGTCAGATACTGAGAGTGATATTTTAGGATCTTGCATTCCTGCAGAGCCAATTGTAAACTTGGCGCCTTCCGATTTAATACCTGAAAATTCTAAACGGCAGTTCGAAAAATGTTACAGCGAGTTGATGTGACAAATAGAATGTAAAATAATTTTCGTCATTGTCGTATTTTAGAAATGTCAAATTTGGAAGTGACGTTTGGTTTGGCGGCCGTTGCTATGGATAACGGCCGAGAAATTGAATTTCGCGAACTGTGTTGAGAACGCGAAATACTCACTTTGCGTGCGATTGCACGAAAAATGATTTTGTCAACTTAGGTCCCGCAATAATTAATAAACTTTCAAATATAACTTTATTCATTCTTAAGTAATTAATAGTCATTTAATCAACTAGTGTATAAATGGTGGCGATTAATGATCGAGATATTTTAACGCGAGAACAAAGCGAGCGTATTAATGTTCGAGATCATTAATCGCCATTTTAATGTACGAGTTGGTTACAAAAAAATTCCGTCAACTTCGTTCCTGGGGTCAACGTAAAATTTTCAATATCCATTTCCTTCAACTAGGAGAAAACTTACAAAAGTTAGATTTTAAAATACATATAAACTTTGACAGCGCGAAGGTAATATGATTTGACATTTGAATAATATTCGAATTCGTGTGTGTTTAGTAGCCTATACCACAATTATACATTAATGGACCAAATCGACCGTTTACAGGTTATTAATGATCGATTTCGGTGTATGTTTGGTTGCATATATCACAATTATGCATTAAAAGATTAATTGAAGGTTGATAGGGGTCCTTAACGATCAATTTGTTTACTCGTTACTACGAAGTCGCCGGAAAAACACATAAATTTAACAGCGCGAAGGTAATATGATTTGACATTTGAATAGTATTTGAATTTGTGTATGCTTAGTTGCATATACCACAATGATGCATTAATAAAGAAATCGACCATTAATAGGTTATTAACATTTTCACTACGGATAGAGTTTTATACAATTTCGTCTCCAATACGGCTGTTGGGAGCTGGAGCTGATCAACACGGTTCCCGCAGTTACAGTAATATCCATTTTTCCTGGCGAAAGCTGTCATTAGACCCGTTTGATTCTATTGGTTCGTTGTTATGACCATAGGCGTGTATGTTATTTGGATTTATTTGTCATCATCAGTTTATCGCACCAGAGCACAAATCAAACTAACATACTCGCCGCTGTCTACAGCGGAGTGGGCATAATGTTGTATGTGAAGGAATAATCTTGCGTACTTATGAGGTTCCCGCAGTGAAACGATATATTTATGCAAAACCGTACTTACAATTATCTAGGGGCGACTATAATCTTGACTGGCTGCTATTTTACTAACTATACTCAATTTGGAAATAAATAAACAGTAAATTCCACGACATTTTTAGGGGTCGAAACAACCTATTTTTGTCTTGTCGATAAGGGAAGGTTACGATCAATAAAAATTTCTTAGAATGAACTTTCTCAATTTCCAAGTGAAATATACCCTATACATATAACAAATATATTTCAATTTAATGATGATAAAAACAAGCCAAATTCACTACAATAAAATACTTGGAATTCCCTCTTCCAGAAGGAAATATACACTCAAGAATATATATTTTTTTTATTAAATTCACTTAGCTCAAATTCATCCCTACTCTCACTTTTCATCAAAAGTTCATAAAGTTCCTGTTCGTTTGAATATTAATTTTCGCGAGCCATGTTTGTCGATGTTAGGTTAGTGAAAATTATGTAACCTGCATTTGATTCTTCACTAGTTCAACTGGGCACTTATATAAAAATATGCAATATCAAAAATAATAAGTTCAAGACACACTAAATTATTTCCCTAAAAACCAAAATACTTGCAGGCTCAGGTCACATCAAAACGTTACTGTTTCAGGAAGCCGATCTAATGAAATAACACAAAAATACGGGAAACAATTCCTCGGAGTTCGTTCCTGATAAACAAAATTCTGATTTATACGGGTCTCGCAGTGAAGCACCAGAGTTTTGAAACATTTTGTAAACGTCTCGGCCGCTACCCGCAGTTAACAAACAAAAAGGTCCCGCGTATTTATCCAGTTTCCTTGTACGATCGCGATATAGGCTACTAAGATTAAGATCGTTGCGCCAGAACGGTAGAAATTGGAACTACTGTATGGGCCATGCCAGTTTGTTTACATCGTTTGAAAGCATTGATTATTTCAATTTTATCTTGAGTATTCAGAGTGTTTACTTGGCTCTGCATTGTTTTTCTGTCTTTGTGTATAAGTTAGTACTGTTTGAGTAGTTTGCGATTTAATTCTGGACAATATAATTGTCAAAAGTAGAACTTCAAGTTGAAATGTTTCAAGTATATAAGGGCGAAGTGAGTTTTATACAAGAATTGTGGGGGACGGAACCAGTGCCATAGTTCTGTGAATTATAAAATTTGTATATTTTCAGTTACGCTCCAAAATGAAGTTGAGTATATTGGAATATATGCGATATCTGGGTGGAACTGGGAACTCCAAATGTGTAGTAGAAGGGGAGAATGTTCTGAATGCAGGTCACCTCATTTTGGCTGGACAAACAGAAACAACAAATCATCTCATTCAAGTTTACGCCCTGTGCTTGGAATCTTCTGCCCTTAATTGTGATCCCCATGAAATCAAAGGGACATTTGATATTGCCAACATAGTAGCTATTAAAAATATGTCGTGCTCCTGCAAAGTAGGAAATAGTGGTAAATGTAGACATATCTCGGCATTTCTTGTAAAATGCATAAGGTAGGTAATTCCACATTGTGCTTAGCAATATAACTTCACTCCTATATTTCTTTTTCAGGGAAGATGTTGAATCATTGTAGCAAATTTCCCCTACAGACATTAAATGTGTCTGGTCAACACAAAAATCACTATCATAAGAAAAATACAGACCAGTAGCAGTTGATGAGATGCTAGGTTTAAAAGAAAAAGTGGAGAAACCTGATATGCCTGTAGATAAGAAAGAGATAATAATTTTTTTTGCCAAAATCTTCCCAGTTCTGCTATAGCCAAGCATAGGTTTGTCCCTCATATTTAATTTTTTTTAAAACAAGTTACTTATAAGTACTTTTTTCATGACCTAAAGACAGGGAAGACGAGAAGAAAGTGGAGAAAATGTGAACAACCAGTCACTAGGATCAAGCCGTCATCAGAATAATTATATTCAAGCCATCCTGGATCATTCAAGTCAGTCATCTTGTATGATGCATCTGGCTTCAGTTCAGATTGATCAACTGAGAAATTGTTGTACACAACGACTTTCTCAAATGTTTGAGGAAGATAATGAGACGGTCATCAACTTCCTGCAACACTCTGCAGATTGGATGAAGCAAAGAAAATATAAAGTAACTGGTAGTCGATGCTATGAGTTGTATACTTCTCTAAAAATGAATGAAATACTAAATCACTGCAATATTTTTTGGCTAAACCAATTAACAATAAGTATGTTGAGCACGGTTTACGGTGGGAACATAGAGCAAGAGAAGTATTTTTGAAGAGTACTGGGGCAGAGGTGTTTGAGTGTGGAATGGTAATTTCCAACTCGAATCAATGGCTAGGATATTCTCCTGATGGAATTATATTCATTGAAGGAAAACCAGCCTATCTTCTCGAAATCAAATGTTCATTCTAAGGTAAAATATGTTCATTGTATAGAGCTGTTTTAATTTTTTTTAATGAAATTGTGTTGAGCTCACCAGTTATATGATGGAAAATATGTATTTTTTTTTTCATAAAAATATTGTCTAATACTTTTATTCAATATTAATATTTATAAGCATCAAAATGACTCTTTTCGCATTCCAGGAAGTGAGAAAGAGTTTCAGATGTTTCGAAAAACACAAAATATGTTCAACAAGAGAATGGGGACTACAAATTAAAGAAACGCCACAAATACTATGGACAGGTACAGATGAGGATGGCTCTGCTGAATCTGGACAAGTCATTTTTTGTAATTTATGCATCATTTGATGATAGTATTTTAATTATGGAAATTGATTTCGATTATGAATTTACCTCAAATATGTTAACCATAATAAAAAGAAATTATTTTAATAAGATGTTACATGTTCTATGTGAGAACAAAGGACCTCAAACAAAATGAAGTATGCTTGTACAGTACAGTAAGTTATATTCATTATTAAATTTCAGTTTGAAAAACTTTTACAGCTTTTATTGAATTACCTGTGGGTAGTGTGGGTACCTAGTGAATCACATTTTTTATTAATACAATGAAAGGCAATATAAATACATTTATTGTTTTAAAATACATGGAGAAAATTCATTGACATGAACTATTTCACAAATTAGCTAAAATAAAATTAACCAACATAAATGTAAAACTATTTTTCCAAAAACCTTCAATCCGCCAAAATTGGTGATGATAAGTTTGTTATTGCATAACAAAAACATCCTCAATCAATGGAACCAGGTTCCAATTCAACTTTCCAGAAAGTATATTGAAGATCTTCAATCTTTGATTAGAACGTTCAATATGAACCCTAGCTGAAGCGATATTTGCATTCAAGCTAGCTTATTCCCCAGATAGTTGTTTCTGCTTTTTAAGGAGTGGTGGCCGAATCAATTTTATGTTGTGCACTAAAAAATATAATCAATGCGAAACCTTTGTCAACCATTACAGCGTCTCTCCCAGAATCCAGCAATGAAATTATATTGTGTCTTCAAAAATTAGCTTATCAGAGGCCCTACCACCATATGGTTTGCTTATAAAAGTTATGAGACCAACTGGTGATACTCCCGTCATAAACTTCACAGTCATATGTGACTTATATTGGGAGTAAAACCTTATTCTACAACACAGACATTTGGGAGACTATACTAATATTTCAGTGCAATCCAATACTACTCTCACTTTTTGAAATTCTGAAAAACACTTTGTAATATTTTGACTAATTTTATTTTGGCTAGGGAAATGGATTAGTGGTCTCAAAACTGAACATAATATTGATATTATTTCAAATATATAAACTTTACACAACTCTGGGGTTATATTGAAAAGGGCACCCAATATCACATAGGTCAGACTAGTCTTTAGTTTGGTAAGTACCAACATGACTCTTTGTCTTGAACTCAATCGGTGGACTCTTTTATCCTTTTAATAATTCTCAAACACTTTCACAATGGTGTCAAATAGTTGTAAATTATTGACACCAGTAAAAATTTTCAGTTTGTCATCTGTTATTATCAGCTCACATTGGGAGTATTGACCAGAACTCCAGCATTCCCAAACTTGGGGATATTAGAATGAGATTGGGATCTCAATAATGTGAACATCTCGTCAGCATTAGCCTTGTCATCAGGACTTTCCTCTTCTTCATCTGTATTATTTTTACAATGTACGTTCGAAATCGAAATAGATTATACTTCATCAATACTATTATTCTCCTTAGACCTCACCGAAGAATGTCTAGAGCCAGATGATCTGATATCTCTGGAAGATGGTCCAGCTTCAGGCACAAGTGTTAGTTTTTAGTAGGTACTGCATTCGATTTCAAAATTCTTCGCTTCCGGGATTCTGAAAATATGATCATATCTTCAATGTTAAAAAGCCAACATTCAAATATGTCCCAACCAACCTTTAGGGAAATAGTCTTGTTCAGTAAAGTGTAATAATATGTTCTGAAACTGGCTTCCCGATCTTCAAGTTTTTAATCCACAATTTCCTTCTGTCCATCATCTTTGTTACCTAACTTGGTTTCGTATATGACTCTGGATTTGCCTGTTTTTGGGAAGATATGAAAACTGATTTCCGGATTTTTCTCCGCCCAAGAAGAGCAGAGAGGTACACAACAATAATGATTCATATTTTCAATAAAGATATTCGACTTCAAGCAACAACTAAACACTTCTATGTTAAACAAATTGAACAGTAAGCATATGGCGAACAATGTAAACGAATGATTCTATGGCCCATGCGTTAATTATATTCGTAAACGGTAGAGGGCGTACTCCTTAGCATGAATCGCCTATTGTACGTAGATATCCGGTTCTCGCAGTGAAAAGATTAATGGTCGATTTCGGTGTATGTTTGGCTGCATTATGCGTTAATAGGACATTAACGATCGATTTTGTAGATTAAACAGACTCGTCAATATGAGGACGCCGGAAAAATATATATAAACTAATAAAATCGACAAAAAATCAATATTATAGAGAAAAATTATAGATGTTAAATGGAAATTGTAAAAAAACCTGGAAATTAATAAATGAGATTTCAAATAATCACAAGAGCAAAAAATCAATTGCAAATATAGATGTCAAAAACATGGAAGGAAAAATAATGACTGACAATTGTTCAAAAGCAAATGCATTTAATAAGTACTTCATAAATATTGGCAAAAATATGGCAAATCAAATTGACAATAGAATAGAGCCTCCACAAAACTTTTTAAATGATTTCTCCGTGGGTCCCACATTATATTTAAGTCCTGTAACAAAAAATGAAATGATTGAGATAATTTCAAAACTAAACAATAACTCATCTCCAGGACCAGATGAAATAGAAGTAGCAACAATAAAAAAAATCCACACTTATATTATTAAACCGCTAATACATATAATCAACTTGGCCTTCATAACAGGAATAGTACCAGAACATTGGAAACAATCAACAGTCACTCCTGTATATAAAACAGGACCCAAAGATGAATTAGGTAATTACAGACCCATCTCTGTCATTAATAATTTTGCAAAAATTTTTGAGCAAAGCCTGAAGAAGAGATTAGTTGAATTCCTTGATTTACATCAAGTGATTACTGAAAAATAGTTTGGATTCAGAAAAAGCTGTAATACAGAAACAGCCATTCTTGATCTTACAAAAAAAATTATCGAAAATTTAGATGAATCAAATAAATGCCTAGCTGTCTTTCTTGATCTAGCAAAGGCTTTTGACACGGTATCACATGAAATATTATTAGACATACTATACCATTATGGCATACGGGGACCATCTTTAGATATTTTGCGAAATTATTTAACACACAGAAATCAAAGAGTCAAAATTGACAATACATTGAGCAAAACAATAGAAATCACAACTGGGGTATCACAGGGAACTGTATTAGGACCAGAACTGTTCTTAATATATATTAACAGTATAACTCAAATAAAAAAAAAATCTGGACATCTCATTTCATATGCTGACGATACAGCAATAGTATTCACAGGAGAAAAATGGTCTCAGACATACAACAATGCGGAAACAGGATTGAAAAGCATAGGCTTATGGCTGAATATAAACATTTTGAGCTTGAATATAAAAAAAACTAAATTTATTTCCTTTTCAATTGATAGAAGAGATCAACCGCAAGAAAACTCAATAAAGATACACTCTCCCAAATGTATATTTGAAACTTCCTTCCTGCCCCAAAATTGAGAAAGTGACCAAAATCAAATATCTTGATATTATAATTGACCAGTATATGAAATGGGACGAACATGCTTTTTACGTCACTTAGACTTAGACAATTAACCTACAAATTTTTTACTTTAAGAGATATTTTGAATAGGAAAAATATGATTATATTATACCACTCAATGGCAGAATCGGTAATACAATACTGCATTACTGCTTGGGGTGGAATGTTTAATAATACTTTGCGTAGTCTTCAAGCTATACAAAACACGATAATAAAAATTATATTTAAAAAACAAAGATTATTCTCGAGTGAACAATTATATAAAGAAACAAACTTACTTAATGTGAGAAGTCTGTATGCATTTCACTGCCTTATATGGATATTCCATAAGAAACATTTATACGAGACAGATAAAACCACACATACTAGATTTGCAAAAAACCTTTGTCTAAACTTACCAAGTTTGAAGAAACATCATACACAAAGATGTATATTCATTTACGGTCCTAAGCTGTTCAATATAGTGCCAGCTCGCCTCAGAACTGGTTTAAACAAAAACCATTACAAATCAAATATAAAACTTTTTATCAGTCAAAACCAAAACTCTATTATGAATATATTTTGAAATACCATAAATTATAACTAGATATAAAAAAAATTGTTGTTTTTTTTCCATTGTACAGATCCAATATTTTCGTTTCAATGTACTCATTACCCATTAGCCATAGCATTGATGAAATATAATAAGTTAATATTACCAAGCCTCCAGGAAGAACAGGGATATATCACAATACAAGCATCCCAAGTAGTGTAACTATGGGGGTTCTGGAGCAAAATCCCATGCTTTTTCTTATGAAGGTTCATTTGGGTACTTTTTGGTCCCGCGGCTATGAAGTCCAGGTATATTCGGAGTGAGTTCCCCCATAGATGACGTATATATCTTTCCACTGCTTCTTCTATTGATATCATCATGACAAGAAGTTATATCTCCTACCTAGGATACCTGCTCACCAAGACAGATACACCCGTGACCGTCCTTGTCCAGCCGGTCCGCGTGACCATCCATGACTACTGTGACCACTCGTGACCATTCATGAACATCCGTTACCCTTCGCGATCATCCTCGTGAGCATATTTGTCCAGTCGGTCCGCGCCACCATCTGTGACTACCCATGACCACTTATAACCATCCATGAATATCCGTGACCGTCTGTGATCATCCTCGTGACCGTTCGCGGTCATACCCGTGACATCCTTGTCCAGTCGGCCTGCGTGATCATGCGTTTCCACTCATGACCATCCGTTACAGTCCGTGATCAACTTCGTGGCTACCGGTAGCCATCCAAAAAATCAAAATTTCAATATTTCTCTTTGTTTTGATGACTCTAGTAGTATTCTTTAATATCAACAATACCTAACCAAAACTAACTGTGTCTGTTGAAGAGTTGGGATATATGTTTTGATCGTTTGCTTCCGTTTAGATATATCTACTAGTATCCTTCAATATTAACAATACCTAACCAGAACAAACTAAGTCTCTTGGAGAGATGGGTTGAGTGTTTTGATCGTTTGCTTCCGTAATGATATATCTAGTAGTATTCTTCAGTACTGAGCACTGTATATTGATATACGTATTGATATTTTTCTCAACCTTACCAAAAATAACCCAAATAAACCTTTCCAAGAGTTGAGTTATGTTATTTTCACCGGTACTGTATTGATTCTTTTCTTTCAACTTCCTACTATTTCAATGAAGCGCTCATTTCATGAACTTATTTTTCAGTTCTATAAACTGATTAAACTTATATTAATCCTCAAAATACCTCCATATTAGTTACATTCTTCCATCACTTATCCACATGCAATAGAATATATGATATGATTTTATCATTTACACTTCCACCATGATTTCAAGAACAACAAGTCTCAACAAGTCCAAACAAGCTTACACAAGTTTATATAATGATGCTCGGAAAACATCGGTCTGCAGGTGTTCATTATCGTGAATCTTCGGATTCAAGATCATGCCCGATTGTAGATATGAAAAGCAACTCTACTTCAGAGTATAATCATTATTCAACAGTCTTTCGTACGAGAAACATCTCGCTCCTTGCTCTTAGATAATCATCACGAATTGAATTCAAAATGTCGTCTACAGCAGAATACCTACGGAAAATTCAAGAACAACTGGACAGGGTCAAGTTGCATCCCAGTTGTTCACCAATAGAACTTGGGATCAGGGAGTGCAATAGAGTGTCACGATTATTGCCCAAACGTCTGAAGCGTGCGGATGCTTCAGGTGAAAAACAACATTTATTGGCAGCTATAGGACAATGTAAATCCTTCAAGCAGAATTTCAAAGTGTTGCGTGTTACTGGCAGAGGCCTGTCATTGAAAGCTCTCACAGCTAAGCACCGAGTTCGATGGGAAGATACCGCAGCAGCTTTCAAAGGGCGTATCCGAAACGGTATCATAACTAATCTGAAACATCTGGATCTTCGGCAGTTCTTAGATGATTGCAAAATATTCTTCAGTCGGCGTATACAGAACATCCTGAAGAAATACGAAGCAGTTAAAGTGAATACTGTATTTTGCGGTGAGTTCTCTACAAATCAAGGTAATGAAGAAACTACTGAGGCCAAATATTTGAATACAAAGAATGAACCCATTTATCGAGACACCAACCTGAATATATGGTTCATCACCAATGTAACGAATAGTCTACTCACCGATTTCGACGAATTTCAAGTAAATGGTAGCGGGTGGACTATGAAGAAGATCGTTAACCTACAAGTGAATATGAACAAATTCTCCCCACAAAGAGGTTCATCATATCTAGACTTACCCGAATCTATCAAGCGCAAGAAAGCATGTATTAATATCAAAAATAATGATCAAGCTTGTTTTGCATGGAGCATCGTGAGCGCTATTTTTCCTCAGAAAATCAGCAGTTGTAGAACCTCTTCTTACCCCAATTATTCAACAGTCCTGAATCTGAAAGGGATTCAATTCCCAATGACAGTGAAACAAGTTCCACGTTTTGAGAAGCAGAATAATTTATCAGTGAATATTTACATACTGAAGAAAAAGAAGAAAAGCTTCCAAACACTTCCAATTTACCTTACCAAAGACAAGAAAGATAAACATATCAATATTTTGATGATCCAGAACCAGTACTTCAACGAAGATGAAGACCAAGAATACAATACTTTTGATTCTCCACTAATTCAGTACCATTTCGTTTGGATTAAAAACTTGTCTAGGCTCTTATCAGCTCAGCTCAGCAAACATAAAACCACAAAGTTCTTCTGTGATAGGTGTTTCCACTATTTTTATACACAAGCCAAATTAGATTCTCATTATGAGAGATGTAAAACCATCAACGAATGCGGAATTAAACTTCCGCAGCCAGGCAAAGACATGTTGCAGTTCAAAAATTTTAAAAACAAAGAATCTGTTCCATTTGTCATATATGCTGATTTAGAGTGTGTTTTGAATCCTGTGAACAATAAGGGTAAATATCAAGAACATGTTCCCTATAGTATAGGATATTATGTTAAATGCAACTATGATGATTCTTTATCATTCTACAAATCATTAAGGGGCAAAGGTTGTGTACAATGGTTCATTCAAGAGCTCGAACAATTCGCTGAAGATGTAGAAACGGTATTTTTATGTCCGATTCCAATGAAATCCTTAACAACACAGGAGAAAGTTGCTTTCAATAGAGCCACTTTTTGTCACATGTGTGAGAAACCTTTCATGCTAGACGATAAAAAAGTACGCGATCATAATCATCTCACAGGGTGTTATAGGGGCCCAAGCCATGAAAGTTGTAACATCAACTACAAGGATAGTCACACAATACCAGTTGTATTCCATAATTTGTCAGGCTATGATTCTCACTTTATTATCAAGGATATTTCTACAGGACTAGAAGGACGTATCGATTTACTTCCTATCAACAAAGAGAAGTACATCAGTTTCACAAAGAACATAAAAGATAATTTGATCAATTTTCGTTTCATTGATAGTTTCAGATTTATGGGTGCTAGTCTAGATACTTTGACTTCTTATCTAGATGAGTTCAATATTCTCAAGTCCGAGTTCAAAGATTTAACAGAGGAACAACTGGAGTTGCTTTCAAAGAAAGGAGTGTTTCCATATGATTTTGTAGACAGTTTCGAAAAACTCAGTTTCACCTCTTTACCTAGGAAAAATGATTTCTACAACAGGCTAGAGAATAAAAATATCACGCTCAAGCAATATGTACATGCTGAACGAGTATGGTCAGAGTTCGGATGTAGGAGTTTGGGAGAATTTAGGGTTAGTTGTTTGAAAACGTATGGACTTGATCCAGCCCATTACTATACTTTACCGGGGTACTCGTGGGACTGTATGTTGAAACATACAGGCATTAATTTGGAATTACTGACAGACATCGACATGATACTGTTCATTGAGGAAGGAATTCGAGGGGGGTTAAGTCAATGCTCCAAACGAAGAGCAACTGCAAACAACAAATATATGCCTGATTATAATTCGACCAAACAAGACACATATTTATTATACACAGACATTAACAATCAATATGGACTCGGAATGAGTCAGTTTCTTCCATATGGCGGTTTCGAATGGGAAGAAAATATCGATCTAGATGTTACGAATATTGCCGACGACTCTGATGTAGGTTATATTCTTGAAGTGGACCCAGAGAATATTCACGATGCCCACAGAGACTTGCCTTTCTGTCCGCAACATTTTTCTCCTGAATCGAAGGAGAAAAAGCTGATGGCGACTCTCAACGATAAAACCAAGTATATTATCCATTATAAGAATTTAAAACAGTGTTTGGCAAACGGCTTGAAACTAAAAAAAGTTCATAAAATTATAAAATTCAAACAGTCCTCATGGTTGAAGTCCTACATAGACCTGAATACGAAGCTTCGAACTGCTGCTAAAAATAATTTCGAAAAAAAATTTATTCAAACTCATGAAACAATGCATCAGTCGTGATATTCAATGAGAATCTAGTGGCAATCGAATTGAATAAAACTGAAATATATTTCAACAAACCTATATACGTGGGAATGAGTATACTTGATATAGCAAAAACTACAATTTACGACTTTCACTATGGTTACATGATACCAGAGTTCGGTCACGACTGTTCCATTTTGTACACGAGTTATAGGAACAATAATGCTATTTAAGATGAATCATATCTGTTTGTTTGTAGCGTAGAGTGTATAAACTGCTGAATGTTACTTTCAAGATAAGCAGGTGTGCTTCTTTCCGATGCATTTGAATGACGAAAATAAATCAGTTCACATAGAGACACCAAGCTGTATGTTTGCTCAGTTTTCCAAACTTGTGTTTTTTAAAAAGTTAATTTCCAGTTCCGAATACTTAACTGGCGCAGTCGGTAGGATTTGTCAAACGTTTCGACAAAAATCGCGAAATCGTTCTGTATCAACAGTTTATTGACAAACTCTGAAAAAGTGTGTTCGGAGCCGAAAAACTCGAAGAAAACTATGTGGAAAGCAGTGTTGGACGAGGACTACATCGCCAAATTCAACACATTCGAAGCAGAGGACCCACATCGCCGAAGTTTCGAAAAACTGGTGGAGAACCACATCGTCGAAGCCAGCATAGCCATAGGAAGTCCAGAGACGAGGGACAGCATCGCCCAAATCTTATTGGCAGTAGCTTAAGGAACCAACAGAAGAAAGAAAAAGATGAAAGCAATCATCACACTACTGTAAGAGAAACATTCCTTTCTTTCCTTTTTCTATTTCGAATTTTAATTGTAAATTTCATTTCTACAAAGGTATATATATATATATATATAATCATAGAATAGAAATAAAAATAGATTAATTATTGATTTATGACAGAAATCGATATAGAAAATTTGTCAAATTTATTTGAATTAATTTCTACTGAAGATATAGTTGAAACAATGGCTCAACCCGTAAATTATCAATTACTCAGACTATATGTCGATACTATTCCAAATTTTGATGGAAATCCCCAAACTTTGAGTGTTTTCATTACAAATTGTGAAAGTTTGATAATTCAATTTAGTGATCCAAATAATGATTCTCTTAATCAATTTATATTACGAGCAATCATGGGAAAATTAGTAGGTAGGGCTTTAGCTCTCATTGGTTCGAGAATTGAATTAACTAAACGGAATTCAATAACGAAACCGTTAAAGAAATCCTGAATTTACATAAAATAAAAATTAATTTCACTACCTCTACTCATCATGAATCAAATAGCATTGCTGAAAGATTTCATTCAAGTATTATTGAACATCTTAGAATTTTAAAAGAAATGTACCCCAATGAAAACGAAAACCTTATGGACTACGCTATTATTGGATATAATAATTCCATACATAGTGCAACTACGTATACTCCTTTTGAACTAACATTTGGACATACTAACTCGAGAAATCCTAATGAAATATTTTTACCAAATGCATTTTTACCGACTATGCAGAACATCATAAGAAAAAACTTGATCATGTCTATAGAAATGTTCATGATGTCTTACAAGAAAATAAGGAAAAAGTTATAAAGAAAACTAATATACAAGGTGATACAAACTCTGAATTTAAATTAGGTAAATTTAAAACCCCAAAAACTAAAAAATAATAAATTAGGTTAAAAACAAAATATTAAAAAAACAAACTAAATAACTAATAAAAAGAATAAAAATAAGAAAGAAATTATTCATATTAAAGAACTAAGAAACCCCCTCTTGTTGCATGCTTTTCAGCTGCACCAACGGAAAATTAATCCAATCTAGATTCCACCACATAGCAGACAACCCAGTTCTCCTACCTTTCAAAATTGGAAATGCCCAAAATAAGATTGACCACTGGTCATTTATCCAAATATTTGACATCAATCACATAATCGAAGAATTCCATGTACTTCAAAAACAATTTACTATATTGAAAGATACTTTTATATTGAATACCACTAAAGCTGACTATAAAAAAGAATTCTATAATTCATACGAATTAATTGAAACAATTGAACGAAAAATATATTCTCAAATTAATCAACTGAATCCTTCAAATGATAAAAGAATAAAACGAGGTTTAATTGATGGATTAGGATCCATTATCAAATCCCTAACAGGAAATTTAGACCAGAATGACGCTGAAAAATATGATAAAGCTATTATGACATTATCTGAAAATCAATTGAAATTAAAAACCATTGTGAAAGATCAAATCACCCTTCTTCAAAAATCTATTGAAAGATTTCAAAATACTACAAGAACCATGGCACATAATGAGATTTTAATGAAAAATCGCAATTACTTTTCGAAACTAAATACCTTTCATAATTCCATTGCCGAACCAAATGAAATTTTGCAAGAATTAAAAATAATTGTTAGTCAATTAACAAATAATAATAAAATACCATTCGAACCAAAAGTTGAGAATATTCTTCTTTTTGAAAAAATAATGGAAATCAAAAGTTATAGTAAAGGAAATAAAATAATTTTTATCATAGAAATACCAATTGTGGAAAATGAAAGTTATAATTACTTCCACCTATATTCCTTACCAATACCTACAGAGGAATCCTTTAAAATCATCTCACCTCAATCAAAATACCTTATCCTTAATGAAGAAAATTATATGTTTCTCGAAACGAAATGTCAAGAGATTACTTCTGAAGAATATATTTGCCATGAGACTAATCCCATGAAACTACGAGAACAAGGACTTCCCTGTGAAATTCAACTGTTGAAACTCGTCAAGAATATTACGAATTACCAGCAGATCCCAGTCAAGATCGAAAAAGTCAAAATCCAAAAATGGAGAAAATAATTGGATTATTTCAACACCCAGAAATATTGTGGCTATCCAAAATGTGGTACGAATAAAGACAATATTTTACTTCAGGGACAATTGTTTTAGAACTCAATTCAAAATGTGAAGTGATAATTGAAGACATTACCTTACGAAGTTATCATGACTTCAATGAAAGACTCAAATTTGTTGAACTTCCTAATTTAGAAATAGGAAAATACCCGAATATTGACCCTCAAATTAAGTTCAAACCTTTGAAAATTGATTCTATTAATTTAGATGATATAAAAATGTTCAAAGTGTTTGGAAATACAAAACCAAAAGTTGACTCTTTTCAACATTCCAGTCTTACCATAGAATAAGTGTTTACTTAAACTATATATTAAATTTTATCCCCTTTGTACATGTGCTTTAAAAGATATTTTAAAAATCATCAGAGGAACCCAAAGAACCCCAAAAAACCCCGATGATCCAAAATCCTTTTACCCAGTATTTTTTTTCTAGGGTGGAGGGTTATAGGAACAATAATGTATTTAAGTGTCTATCTGTTTGTTTTAGGCGTATGAAAAAGCGTTTATTTTAAGATAAGCAGGTGTGCCTTTTCCCATGATTTTTAATGCGAAAAAAAATCAGTTCACATAGAGACACCGCTGGTTTGCTCAGTTTTCCCAAAAGGTTTTTTTTTAATTTCCGTTCCGAAAACTTCCACGGATACCGATTCATTGGTTTCAAAATAGGAAAAAGCGTTTTGGGGGTTATCCCGGTAATTTCTAAAAGATACCGGCTATCCCAAAAAAAAAAATTTTAAAAAACCCGGCAAAAAGGTTCCTTATGAAAAATAAAATGAAGGTCAATAATGTTGGAATTTTAGGCCTGAGATCAAAATTTATTTTCGATCAAACCGCAAAATGTTCCCCAAAAAGATTTAGAAGAGGGGGGACAAGATCAGAAAACAATTATAATGTTCTGGGGATTTGGGAATCCAAAAAAAAAGAAAAGGTGTTAAAAATCCTTTCATGAAACATCGTTCAAAAGCTATGTAGAATGTTTCTCCCCAAAAAAAGAACAAAAGTTATTCAAATCGGAGAAAATTTTTTGTTCATAACAAAACAAAATTTTCCCCCCTTTTTAAAAAAAAATTTTTTTAAAAAAAAAAAGTTTTTTTTCCCCTTTTTTTGTTTTTTAAAATTTTTTTTTAAAAAGGTTTTTTTTTCTTTTTAATGGAAAAAATTTTGGGGAAAAATTTTTTTATTTTAAATTAAAGAATAAATTAAATTACCCGGAAAGGGTTTTAGGGAAAAGGTTTGGAAATTGGTTTTTAAATTTTTTCTTTTTTCCCCAAAAAATTTTTCCCAAAAAAAAAAGGGGGGGGGAAAAAAAGGAAAAAGAAAATTTTAAAATTTGAGAAAAAATAAAGGCCAAATTTTAAAAAGGTTTTAAAAAATTTCAAGTTGAAATTAATTTAAACCCCAAAAATTTTTAGAAAACAATAAAAGAAAAAGGTACCCCCAAAAATGTCAGGCCATAAAAAGAAATTTTTACAAAAATTCAAAAAATTTTTGGGGGAAAAATGTAAAAAAAATTACCCAAAAAAATTTAAAAAACCCCGGGAAAAAAAAAATTTGAAAAGGGGTTTTAAAATTTTAAAAACAAAAACAATTTTTTTTTCAAAAATAAAATTTAAAAAAAATTTAAAAAAAAAAAAAACAAATTTTTAAAAACTTGGTTTTTTCCCATTTAAAAAATTTCAAAAAAAATTTAAAATTTAAAACCAAAAACCCCCCCTAAAAAGGGTTTTTCAAAAATACCATTTCTTTTTTAATTTTTTAAATAGGATTTTTTTTAAAATGAATAAAAAATTTTTTAAAAAAATAAATTTTTTTTGGGTTTTAAAAAATTATAAAATTTTCCAAAAAAAAAAAAACCCCCCCCATTTAAAAATTTCAAAAAAACCCTTTTTGTTTTCAAAAAATTTAAAAATTTAAAAATTTAAATTTAAAAAATTTAATAAAAATTTTTTTTTTCCTTATAAAACATTTCAGCCCTAAAAAAATTTAATTTTAATAATTAAAAAAATTTTACAAAAATTTTTCTAAATTTTCCCCCCCTAAAAATAATTTCATTTTTAAAAAAATTAATTTTAAAAACTCCCAATTTTTTTTTCCCAAAAAAAAAATTTTTTAAATAAAAAATTAAAAATTTTTAAAAAATTCAAAAAATTTTAAAATTTCCCAAAAATTTTCAATTAAAAAATTTCATAAAAAAAAAATTTAAAAAAATTTTTTTAAATTTTTTTTAAAAAATCTTTCAAAAATAATATTTATCTTTTTCTCAACCCCCAAAATTTTTTTTTTTTTCGATAATCAATTTTCATTTAAACCCTTTTTTTTTTTTTTACAATTTTAAATTTTCCCCTTAAAAATTTTTCAAAAAAATTTTTTTTTAAAAAAAAACCCTTTTTTAAACCAATTTAAAATTTTAAAAAATTTTTAAAAAAAATTTAAAAAATTTTCAAAATAATTTAAAAACCCAAAGAAACCTTTTTTAATAAAAAATTCAAAATCCTTTTAACAAAATTTTTTTTTAAAATTAAATTCTATTTTAAAAAAACACCTTTTTTTAAAATACCCTTTAATTTTCCCCCAAATTTAATTAACCCTTTTTTTTTTGGGATTTTAAAATTTTTGGGGGCCCTATTTTAAAAATTTTTTTTAAAAATTTTAAAAACCCAAAATTTTAAAAAAAATTTTTAAAAAATACAAATTTTAAATTAAAAAACCCAAAATTTTTAGAATTAAATTTTTACTTTAAAAACATAAAATAACCCAAAAAAAGGAAAACCAAAAAAAATTAGTTTTCAAATTAAAATAATTTTTAAAAATTTTTTAAAATTTTTAAAAAAATTTTTTAAAACCAAAAATTTAAAAAAAAACCCCTTTTCCCCAAAATAAAAACCTTTTAAATTTAAAAAATTTTTTTTCCCAATTCCTTTCAGAAATTTTTAAATTTTTTTTAAAACCAAAAAAAATACCCCGGGGGTTGAAAAACATTTTTTAAATATTAATTTTTCATTACCAAACCCAAATTTTTCCCCAAAACAGAAAATTTTTCAAAAATTAAAAATTAATGTTTTAAAATTTAAAAATTTTTTAATTTTTAAAACCAAAAAAAATTTAAAAATATTTTTCAAAATTTTTAAAAAAATAAATTTTTAAATTTTTAAATTTTTTTTTTTAAAAATTCAAAAAAAAAAAAAATTTTTTTCCCAAAAAAAAATTTAAATTTAAAAAAATTTTTTAAAAAAAATTTATTTAAAAAATTTTGTTTTAAATTAACATTAATTTTCCAAAAACCCTTTTCAAAAAAATTTTTTTATAAAAACAAAAAAAATTTTTTCAAAAATTTAAACCCCAGTAAAAATTTTAAAATTTTTAAAGACCCCAAACCCCAAAATTTTTAAATTCCAAAAAAAATTTTTAAAATTTTAAAATTTAAATTTTTTGGTAAATTTTTAAAAAAAAAAACCCCCCCCCTTTAAAAAAAAATTTTTTGGGAAAATTTTTAATTTTTTTAAAACCCGATTTAAGGTTTGTTTTTTTCCCTTTTAAAAAAATTTTTTTTAAAAAAAAAAATTTCCTTTTAAAAAAAAATTTTTTTTTTTTTAAATTTTAAAACCAAAATGAAACCCTTTAAAAAATTTTTAATTTTAAATTTTTTTAAAATTTTTTTTCCCAAAAAAATTTTTAAAAAAAAAAATTTTTTAATAATTTTAAAAAGGGGTTTTTTTAAAAATATCCCCCCTTTTTTTTTTTAAAAAAAAGGGTTTTTAAAAAAAAGGAAAAAAAAATTTTTTTTCCTTGACTTTTTTAAAAATTTAAGCAGGGGGTTTTTTAAATTTACCAAAAAATTTTTTTTTCTTTTTTAAAAAAAGAATTTTTAAAATTGGTTTTAAAAAAATTTTAATAAGTTTTTTAAAAAAAATTTTTTTTAAAATGTGGGAAAGTAAAAAATCGGTTTTTTTGGTTTTAAGGGGGGGAAATTTTAATTTTCCCATTGTTTTTAAATTTTAATTTTTAAATTTTTTAAAAAAAAACTTATAAAAAATTAAAAAAAGGGCGAAAAAATTAAAAAAAAACTTAAAAAACCAGTTTTAAAATTTAAAAAAACCCATTTTTAAACCCGTGTTTAATGGAAAACTTTAATATTTGTTAGGGGGGGGGTTTTTGGTTTAAAAATTTTTGAAAAAATTATTTCAAAAAAAAACCCCAAAATAAAAAAATGCCCAAAGGGTTAAAAAAAAAAAAAATTGACTTTTTTGGGAAAGAAAGGTTTAAAAATGACGAAATGAAAATTCGGTGTTTTAAAAAAACCAATTTAAATTCTTTTTAAATTTAAATTTAAAAAATTTTGTAGGGTTTTTTGATTTAAATTTTAAAAATTTAGCCCCCTTTCGGAAATTTTTTTGATAAAAATTTTTGAAAAAACAACCAAATAGGGGTATTAGAAGATTTTTAAAAATTTGGAAAAAATTTTCCCCAAAGTAAGGTTTTAAAGCCCATTAAAATTAAAAAATTTTAAAAAGTTTTTCCGGGGTTTTAAAACCGAAAAGATTTTTTAAAAGGGGTTTGAGTTTTTTTTAAAGAAATTTGCCTAAAATTTTCCGAGCCGCAAAAAAAAAGGGGGTTTTTTTGGAAAAATTTTTTGGGAAAAAAAAAAATTTTTTTTTAAAAAATTTTAAATAACTTTGCGAAAAAACCCCTGTTGGAAAAAAAAATTGGGCCGAAAAAATTTTTAAAAGGAAACCCGGGTTTTTTTTGGGTAAAAAGTAAATTTAAAAAATTTTTAAAATTCGGTTTTTTTTAAAATTTTTTTAAATTTTTCTTTTGGGAAAAAATATGTTTTTGGGGGGGTTTAAAAAAATTTGTTTTTTTAAAAAAAAAATTTTTTTTTTGAAAAAAAAACCCCTTGGGAACCTTTTTTTTAAAATAAGGGCCCGCTTTATTTTTTTTTAAAAAAGGTTTTTTTGGGAACGAAAAAATTTAATTTTATTTTTTTTGGGGGTTTTTAAAAAAGGGAAAAATTTTTTTAGCCAAAAAAAATTTTTAAAAATGGGGTGGATTTTTTTGGGAAAATGAAAAAAATTGGGTTTTCAAAAATAAATGGGGGCGGGTTACAAAGGGGGGGCCCCAAAAAAATTTTGAGCTTTTGGAAAAGTCCCCTTTGAAACCCGGGTTTTTGGGGGGTTTGTTCGAAAATTTTAACCCCACCAAACTGTTTTGCTTGGAGGTTTTCCGGGGATTTTAAACTTTTTTTTTAAATTTTCCCCCCTTTTGGTTTTTTTTTCCCCTAAAATTTTTTATTTCAAAACGGAAATTCACCCTTCAAAAATTTTTCCCAAAAATTAGAAATTTATTTTTTTTCTTTATAAATATTTACCGATTTTATAAACCCTTTATTTAAAATAAACGCCCCGAAAAAAAACCGTCCCGCTTTTTTAATGAAAATGTATTTTAAAAATTTTGGTTTTGCATTCGTTTTTTGGGTTTGGAAAATATTTTGGTTTTTTCTTCTTTTTTTGGGTTTAAAATTTTAGTTTTGTTTAATTCTGGTTTGAAATTAGGTTTATACCCTTTCCCCTTCGTTCCCCCGCTTGCTTTATGTTTTGAAAGTTTTCCATCGTTTTTTTTGAATCTGCATTGTTCGAGTTTGAATAAATTTTTTTTAAATTATTTTTTGCGGGTTCGAAACTTCTATTCGGGTCTGTGGACTTCAACCATGAGGTTTTTTGTTTTTTTTTTAACTTTTTTTTTTTTGGGTTTTCCAAACCTGTTTTAAATTCTTTAATGGATTTAAAACTTGGTTTTATGTTGGGGGTTCCCTCAGCTTTTTTTCCTTCGATTCAGAAAAATGTTTTCGGACAGAAGGCAAGTCTCTGTGGGCATCGTGAATATTCTCTGGATATTCTAAGTCCACTTCAAGAATATAACCTACATCAGAGTCGTCGGCAATATTCGTAACATCTAGATCGATATTTTCTTCCCATTCGAAACCGCCATATGGAAGAAACTGACTCATTCCGAGTCCATATTGATTGTTAATGTCTGTGTATAATAAATATGTGTCTTGTTTGGTCGAATTATAATCAGGCATATATTTGTTGTTTGCAGTTGCTCTTCGTTTGGAGCATTGACTTAACCCCCTCGAATTCCTTCCTCAATGAACAGTATCATGTCGATGTCTGTCAGTAATTCAAATTAATGCCTGTATGTTTCAACATACAGTCCCACGAAATACCCGGTAAAGATAGTAATGGGCTGGATCAAGTCCATACGTTTTCAAACAACTAACCCTAAATTGTTCAAAACCTCTGCCAGAAGCAATATATCTGTTTAAGATATAAATCAGAATATTCTCCCAAACTCCTACATCCGAACTCTGACCATACTCGTTCAGCATGTACATATTGCTTGAGCGTGATATTTTTATTCTGTAGCCTGTTGTAGAAATCATTTTTCCTAGGTAAAGAGGTGAAACTGAGTTTTTCGAAACTGTCTACAAAATCATATGGAAACACTCCTTTCTTTGAAAGCAACTCCAGTTGTTCCTCTGTTAAATCTTTGAACTCGGACTTGAGAATATTGAACTCATCTAGATAAGAAGTCAAAGTATCTAGACTAGCACCCATAAATCTGAAACTATCAATGAAACGAAAATTGATCAAATTATCTTTTATGTTCTTTGTGAAACTGATGTACTTCTCTTTGTTGATAGGAAGTAAATCGATACGTCCTTCTAGTCATGTAGAAATATCCTTGATAATAAAGTGAGAATCATAGCCTGACAAATTATGGAATACAACTGGTATTGTGTGACTATCCTTGTAGTTGATGTTACAACTTTCATGGCTTGGGCCCCTATAACACCCTGTGAGATGATTATGATCGCGTACTTTTTTATCGTCTAGCATGAAAGGTTTCTCACACATCTGACAAAAAGTGGCTCTATTGAAAGCAACTTTCTCCTGTGTTGTTAAGGATTTCATTGGAATCGGACATAAAAATACCGTTTCTACATCTTCAGCGAATTGTTCGAGCTCTTGAATGAACCATTGTACACAACCTTTGCCCCTTAATGATTTGTAGAATGATAAAGAATCATCATAGTTGCGTTTAACATAATATCCTATACTATAGGGAACATGTTCTTGATATTTACCCTTATTGTTCACAGGATTCAAAACACACTCTAAATCAGCATATATGACAAATGGAACAGATTCTTTGTTTTTAAAATTTTTGAACTGCAACATGTCTTTGCCTGGCTGCGGAAGTTTAATTCCGCATTCGTTGATGGTTTTACATCTTCATAATGAGAATCTAATTTGGCTTGTGTATAAAAATAGTGGAAACACCTATCACAGAAGAACTTTGTGGTTTTATGTTTGCTGAGCTGAGCTGATAAGAGCCTAGACAAGTTTTTAATCCAAACGAAATGGTACTGAATTAGTGGAGAATCAAAAGTATTGTATTCTTGGTCTTCATCTTCGTTGAAGTACTGGTTCTGGATCATCAAAAGATTGATATGTTTATCTTTCTTGTCTTTGGTAAGGTAAATTGGAAGTGTTTGGAAGCTTTTCTTCTTTTTCTTCAGTATGTAAATATTCACTGATAAATTATTCTGCTTCTCAAAACGTGGAACTTGTTCCACTGTCATTGGGAATTGAATCCCTTTCAGATTCAGGACTGTTGAATAATTGGGGTAAGAAGAGGTTCTACAACTGCTGATTTTCTGAGGAAAAATAGCGCTCACGATGCTCCATGCAAAACAAGCTTGATCATTATTTTTGATATTAATACATGCTTTCTTGCGCTTGATAGATTCGGGTAAGTCTAGATATGATGAACCTCTTTGCGGGGAGAATTTGTTCATATTCACTTGTAGGTTAACGATCTTCTTCATAGTGCACCCGCTACCATTTACTTGAAATTCGTCGAAATCGGTAAGTAGGCTATTCGTTACATTGGTGATGAACCACATATTCAGGTTGGTGTCTCGATAAATGGGTTCATTCTTTGTATTCAAATATTTGGCCTCAGTAGTTTCTTCATTACCTTGATTTGTAGAGAACTCACCGCAAAATACAGTATTCACTTTAACTGCTTCGTATTTCTTCAGGATGTTCTGTATACGCCGACTGAAGAATATTTTGCAATCATCTAAGAACTGCCGAAGATCCAGATGTTTCAGATTAGTTATGATACCGTTTCGGATACGCCCTTTGAAAGCTGCTGCGGTATCTTCCCATCGAACTCGGTGCTTAGCTGTGAGAGCTTTCAATGACAGGCCTCTGCCAGTAACACGCAACACTTTGAAATTCTGCTTGAAGGATTTACATTGTCCTATAGCTGCCAATAAATGTTGTTTTTCACCTGAAGCATCCGCACGCTTCAGACGTTTGTGCAATAATCGTGACACTCTATTGCACTCCCTGATCCCAAGTTCTATTGGTGAACAACTGGGATGCAACTTGACCCTGTCCAGTTGTTCTTGAATTTTCCGTAGGTATTCTGCTGTAGACGACATTTTGGATTCAATTCGTGATGATTATCTAAGAGCAAGGAGCGAGATGTTTCTCGTACGAAAGACTGTTGAATAATGATTATACTCTGAAGTAGAGTTGCTTTTCATATCTACAATCGGGCATGATCTTGAATCCGAAGATTCACGATAATGAACACCTGCAGACCGATGTTTTCCGAGCATCATTATATAAACTTGTGTAAGCTTGTTTGGACTTGTTGAGACTTGTTGTTCTTGAAATCATGGTGGAAGTGTAAATGATAAAATCATATCATATATTCTATTGCATGTGGATAAGTGATGGAAGAATGTAACTAATATGGAGGTATTTTGAGGATTAATATAAGTTTACTCAGTTTGTAGAACTGAAAAATAAGTTCATGAAATGAGCGCTTCATTGAAATAGTAGGAAGTTGAAAGAAAAGAATCAATACAGTACCGGTGAAAATAACAAACTCAACTCTTGGAAAGGTTTATTTGGGTTATTTTTGGTAAGGTTGGAAAAATATCAATACGTATATCAATATACAGTGCTCAGTACTGAAGAATACTACTAGATATATCATTACGGAAGCAAACGATCAAAACACTCAACCCATCTCTCCAAGAGACTTAGTTTGTTCTGGTTAGGTATTGTTAATATTGAAGGATACTAGTAGATATATCTAAACGGAAGCAAACGATCAAAACATATATCCCAACTCTTCAACAGACACAGTTAGTTTTGGTTAGGTATTGTTGATATTAAAGAATACTACTAGAGTCATCAAAACAAAGAGAAATATTGAAATTTTGATTTTTTGGATGGCTACCGGTAGCCACGAAGTTGATCACGGACTGTAACGGATGGTCATGAGTGGAAACGCATGATCACGCAGGCCGACTGGACAAGGATGTCACAAGTATGACCGCGAACGGTCACGAGGATGATCACAGACGGTCACGGATATTCATGGATGGTTATAAGTGGTCATGGGTAGTCACAGATGGTGGCGCGGACCGACTGGACAAATATGCTCACGAGGATGATCGCGAAGGGTAACGGATGTTCATGAATGGTCACGAGTGGTCACAGTAGTCATCGGTAAGTAGGTGGACCGGCTGGACAAGGACGGTCACGGTTGTATCTGTCTTGGTGAGCAGGTATCCTAGGTAGGAGATATAACTTCTTGTCATGATGATATCAATAGAAGAAGCAGTGGAAAGATATATACGTCATCTATGCGGGAACTCACTCCGAATATACCTGGACTTCATAGCCGCGGGACCAAAAAGTACCCAAATGAACTTTCATAAGAAAAAGCATGGGATTTTGCTCCAGAACCCCCATAGTTACACTACTATCCCATATGCTTAGGGTGTTATCTCTCTTCTCCACAGGGGCAAAAACCATAGATAATTTTTTACTCCTACTCTATTAATATTTGAATTTGAATAAAATGAACTGAAACTGAACTGTATTTGACATATCGTTTAATAGATTATGGTCTCCTTATAACTTTCGCTTTTTATAGGTATTTCGCACCCGCCAACGCTTACTTTTCCGTTCCTTTCGTTTTTTTACCTTTAATAACAATAAATATAACAGAAGAACATTATTAATTGCCCTTCTTTTTTCTAGCGCACAAATAAACCGCATTTTTTTATAAAAGCAAAAAATTAAAATTAAACGAATTCTTAGGTTAATACCATATCTATCACAACATAAACAATCTGTCAATTTACACGACTTCGTACAAAAGTTAAAATTAATTTAACTTTTTACGCCGGTGGTGAGGATTGACAGTTAGATTTATGACGCTCTTATTGTCAACCAATAGAAATTTGGTCGGATCGTCGTGGCGTCGGATGCATGAAAATCCTGCTTTAGTCGTAAAAGTGAATTCATATGCAAGCTTTCGCTTCTCGCGGGAAGCTGAAATATTAAGCGCGTCCTATTCATATGAAATCTGTCATAAGTGACTTTTTAATTTGATTAATTTTTTCTTCAAATGAAGTTCACTTATCGCTTATACTTTCGAAAGCGACATATAATTCAATTAGTAGTTTTATATTATTACCGCAAAATAAGGAGTAATAGGAAACGTAGAAGTTTATGGGTGGGGAGAATTAATGAGGAAGAAAGAAGCCAGGACAGGTCAAGGTATTGGGAATTCAAAATTAGATGCCAGCGCCAGAGTGGCGAAAATGCAAACCAGGCATAAGTACATTGTTTGTCTGTTTTCTTAGAGGTTATACACTTGTTTTGAGTTTTTCTTAAAATATTTCCATTTCAAAGACTCTAATGAAGTGGTGTATTTAAATCTTAAGACAATATAATTTGCACAAACCCACTTTGAAGCAGACAAAGTATGTCATAATTTGCTGGACAGTTTCTGGACAGCATTGTGAAGTCATCTGGAGTTATTATCATGAATTACCTTGGAAAAATTTTACATACTCTTTGAGAATAACAAAAAACATCATATAGTCACTCTTTTTCCATACTGTATGGATAATATTGGGTATGTTGGATATCTCTTTTTTCTCTTCTCAACTCTCTTTTATTTCTTAACTCTCTTCAAAGGTTCTCTTTTTCACATTTTTTTTTTTTTTTTGGTAACAGACGATACAGGAATATTTTGGGAAGGATCTGTATTCTTCTTCAAGATCCCGTCGTCTGTCTATAGACTCACAAAGTTCGTTACGTTCATTTGCCCAAGAGTAACATTGAGGTACACAACAATAATGATTTGAACTTAAAATCACTCATTTTTTCACTCGAGGATGAACAAAATAGTCAAGAGAACATTCACTAGGTAAACCAGAATTTCATCAAATGTCAAACAATCACAAGAGATTCGACAAGTTTTTAGTGTACAATGGCTAAATAGGCTAAAATCATATAAACATCAGATGTTTCGAAAAGTAGACAATGTATAGTTTAAAAAATCGGCACCAGAGGGAGTATCCGTTATTTTGAATTCCCAATTGCAGCAAACCTGATGGTAGAAATGCAGTTGTATGATACTCATAGTCACAAAAATTTCTATAGGATAAATATAGAGATCAATTTGAGTATCTCATGCAGTTGATAAGCCCCTCACTAGTAAGATTACATGTGGTAGAAGAGCCACCACCTCCTTCAACAGACTAGCTCTCACTTTGAGATGGGCACAAGACAATAGAGAGTTATTGCAACGTCCGTTCTATAGTTCTTTTAATAAAGTTTCTTTTATTTTGACATATGCGCATTGTGTCCGACTTTGAAGATATCCTCAATCTAAAATATAGGCATCCCTTACTTTATTTGAATAAAGGCCAAGAACCTTCAATTAAGAGTTCCTTTCGACGGATTTGGTTTTTTTCTGTCATATGTCGCCAGTTGAAAATCTAAAGTTTGTTAAGAGCTGCTTTTCTATATATTTTCAAAATCAAATAAAGCAGGTTATTCATTTGGTGGTGGTATATTTTCTACCTCAACAATATTGTGAAGTCCAAGTGTCACTTTTATGCGTCCAACTACCGAACAATAGTGTGATTCTTTTCATAAGTTTATTCTTCTGGTGAAACAATGGCTGAAGAAAAAAGGAAAAAAAATTGAGATTCACATTTGAAGACGATATAATTTCATTACGTGAAGTTGTTTCACATAATTTGACGTACTTGTCAAAATAAAGCTTGAACTTTGAACTAGCTTGAACATAATTAAGTATCTTGGAAGAAGGTTGTTGCAATAACACCCTTTCGAAATCGCGTTAGAGGACATTTCAGTAGCGGATCTTTTCATAAAGTCTGCGCTTATTTGTATGTTGCAATAACTCTCTGATAACTTAACGATTTTATTTTCATTATTTTAGGTTATGTTCGTGATTACGGATTAGAACCGTATAAACACAATAAAACAGAAAAGGAATGTCACGAAACATAAAACTCGACAAAATCAGCTCTTTTCTCCAATAAAAGTTGAAATTTTTCGACTTTCGGATTACTGACCTTGAAAAGCGCTTTCTATTTCAACAGCCTATCAGACATCAATACGCGATAAGAGAAAATTCGGTAAGCTTGCATATGAATCTGTGCCAGGGGCGCGTCAACTATGTGGCGAATGTAGGCAAAAGCCACGGGCGGCAATTCGGCTAAATAAACCGTACTAACGACCTCTTCTTTCTAATGCCGCGCGTCGGCTCCAATTCATATTTAATGGGTGATTGATTCTCTTCCAGCACTCTTTTGCTATTAGCGATAGCGGCTAGCGGCTAGCTTAAAAAGTCCGAGGTGGCTTAGCGGTAACGGTAAGTATCAAAAACAAAGAGAGTAAATATAGAGAAATGTTTTTATTGTTTTTATTGCTCTTTTTATTCGAGCTTAAAAGTCGTCTGTCGGAAGCCGCAAAAAATAAAAATTAATATAAATATGACTGGATTTTGTAAAATGGGTCATTCTAGTTTGTTCTGCAAATCAGATTAGTTGATTAGATAGTTAATTAGTGAGGTGAATATTTCAGTGTAACTGTGTTGAAAGTTGGTTATATGAGTATCAATGAGAACAATGAATTAGTTCTAATAAAGCTATGCTAGATTTAAATAATAACATAGAAAACCTATACAGCCTAGATTAAAGCCTTCCACACAGTGTCTGACCAGAAAATACTAAATATGTTTTGGTACCACACTGAGTTGAAAAGTGAAAATTATAAATCACCACGAACCAGTTTTTAGGTCAATTTTATTTATCACGTACATAAATTCACTATCACAGTGGCGCCGCAGTGGCGGAATCGGGCGAATTCATTCGTATAGTGCAAATTTTTTTGTTACAAACGCGAGAACTGCGGTTGCATTGTGATTCGGCGTGTATAAACTTGTATAAAGTCCCGGTTTCGGAAATTGCGCTATCAATGAATAAATGATTGAGATGAGTCCGCATAAGGCTGCATTAAAGGGCTGAACACGCGCACTGCGAACATGTGATTTACATGTAATTTATTGTCACTTTGAAACTGTCATATATTCGTGATGAAGCAAGTGCTTCAACGAGGTTTATACCCATTACAAGCAGCATTGTTTTTTAGAGAATCAGTCTGTAAAAAAAGGAACATTATTTTTATTAAACTCTGTATTTGTTATTCAAAAAAGAGCCTTAAGTTATATCTGCAGGGCTATGCCAAGAGACCCCTGTAAACCTCTGTTTAAACACCACAGAATCATGACATTGACGTGTATATTTATCTTGGAGAGTGTAGGTTTGATCTACAAAAAATTCCGTCATGTAATTAATTCAACTTCAGATTATAATACAAATCATGACAACCACATGATTCTTTCACCTATACCCAGAAGCTCAATGGCAGAAAAATCTATAATATACGACGCCAAAAAAAATTTCAATCACTTGCCAATATATGTTTGTTCCTTATCTGTATATAGTGAAACTAAATACGGTATATTTTTACTATTCTACGCTTAATTCTAATTAAAATTTCTGAAACATGTCTATATCAAAACTCAGTAGTTTTCGAGATATTTGACATTTAAAAAAAAATCCCATATAAGGCAATTAACAATATGGCTAATAATTTTACCTTGCAACTACCAACTACTAATTGTAAAGTATTTTTTGGTAATTGTTTTTCAAGGTCCTGTAATACATACTAATACATATTTATTTTCAACAAATGTTGTACAGGGTGTTCAACATTTGTTGGTAAAGACAGATGTAAAACAATTTGTTTTCAAATAGATCACCATGTAACATATCCTTTATCAAAACTCATCTGTTTTCGAAATATTCAACGTTTAATTTTTTTTTCCAAAAACGTAAATAAGATACTAACAATATTTCCTATTTTAAGAAAAAGGGCAAAAAAAGAAAACGATTGTCAGGAGAAAATGGAAGAGAAGGAAAAATTAGCTGATTATTTGAAGAAATATTTGAAACCGTCAGAAATAAGTGTTCTTCCTGAACTTGAAAATACCGACGATGCTCGCCCTAGTTGTTTCTGATTGTAATAATATAAATAGTACCCAGGAACATCATACTGAAAACGTTTCAGCAGCGGTAACATTACTATTTTCTAACTCCACCGTAATATCTGATAACCTGGAGAGTGGCCCGAAATAATTACATCCGCAGATGCAAGATTTTTAACGGAAAAAGGACCTCATCAAATTACGAATTGGATCTATCCAGTAAACTCACAAGGCCGAAAGTTTTCTGCCAGATGTTTTTATCGTAACCTCACCAATGGAGAGAAAGTTAAAAGGGAGTGGCTGATTTACTCAACAACAAGAGATGCGGTTTACTGTTTCTGTTGCAAACTTTTTGGTAAGTCTTTGACCAACTTGTCTAATAAGGAAGGGTGTTCTGATTGGAAACATTTGTCACTAGTGCTAAACAGACACGAAAAGAGTGACTCCCATAAAAAAATATCGGATCTTGGTTAAACTTATCAAATATGATATCTAAGGGAGTTACTATGAATGAAAGTCAATTTTGTTAATTAAATGTAGAAAAAAAATACTGGTATCGTGTCATTGAAAGAATAATTTCAGCATTTTTATGTCAATGTTTAGCTTTACGGGTAGATCTAACAAATTATATGAAAATAATAACGGAAACTTCTTAAAATTAATAAAAACGTTCACCAAATTTGATTCTGTAATGGAGCAACATGTTCGACGCACACATAAAAATCAAAGCAGCGGCAGCGGTAGCGGTATGACAAACTATTTAGGCGATAAAATTCAAAATGAATTGATAAATTTAATCGGCTCAAAAGTTAGAACTACTATTTTAGATCTACTAAGAAAACATAAATATTACTCTATAATCCTCGACTGTACACCGGATGTGATATTTTATTAAACGAGTTGACGAAAAAAATTGAAATACGTGAACATTTCATTTTATTTTGACCTATAGTTGATTCTACTGGTGCTAGCTTGTATAACTATGTGACAGATTTATTAGTAGAATTAAATTTAAGTATATATGATTTGCGAGGACAAGGATATGATAATGGAGCAAACATGCGTAGAATACACAATGGATTACAAACACGAATCTTAAATATAAACTCTCGAGCATTTTTTGTTCCTTGTTCGGCACACTCATTAAATTTAATTATTAACGATGCTGCTAAAATTTCTTTTGAGGTGTCCGGATTCTTTGACATTATTCAAGAGATATATGTGTTTTTTTCCGCGTCAACCAAAAGATGGTCAATTTTGAAAACGTGCCTTACAGATTTAACTTTAAAACCACTATCTGATACACGCTGGTCCAGTAGAATAGACGCTATAAAACCTTTGAGATATCACATTGGTGAGGTTTATGATGCTCTTTCAAAAGTAATGGATGCATCCGCATTTCAAAAGATTTTAGTACATCACACCTACTCGGTCGCTGCAACAAAAATCCAAAACTACAATTTTGTTATTTTAAATCTAAATATTCGTATAATCTAATTTATAGTTGTCCAAACAAAATAAAAAATTTTTTTTTAGACTTAAGAGATGATAAGGGATTTAGCGAACTTCTTGTAGACGCCAGGGAGCTGGCCGAAGAATTAGAAATTGAAACAAATTTTTTATCTTCACAAACAGTTCGTCAAAGAAAAAAGGAAAGACAGTTTGATTATGAAAGTACTGACGTACCAATAACAGACCCGAAAATGAATTACAAAGTGAAAGTATTCTTCTCTATAGATACGACCTTATCATCTCTTAATGAAAGATTCAAGGGGTTGGAGCAATTTAATTACATTTTTGGATTTATTTATCAAATGTTCAGCTTGAATGAAGAAGAATTAAGGAACTCGTGTGAAAATTTATCATTTCATTTGAAAGATGAAGCATGTTAAGAATCAGATATTGATGCAAATTTGATGAAATTATTTGTTTAAAATGCCACTCACCAGAGCAAAATGAGTTAGATCCTCAGTTAATTCTTCAACACATTTCAGAGAACAATTTAATTTCAACATTTCCAAATACTGCAGTAGCGATACTAATTTTTTTAACGCTACCAGTATCTGTCCCAGCAAACATGTTACGCGTGGGCCTCTAGAGGCACTTTAAAAACAGCCGACAGACAACATAAGCGGGCCATAATCATGATACGTCGTCGGCCCGACTAGCCCGTGTCGCGACGGCCACCAGTAGGCCTCCAGACTACTACCCGCTTCAATACATAGCGGGACTTCAGCGGGTAGACAGATTTGAGATGCATGGTACAGATCATGGTGCGATTACGGGCATCCTACTAATCAACCGCGTCATTCCACTGTTGGGATTTCAATGAAAACAAAATGGCCCATATAAGCGCCTAAGAACAATCTAACATTATATCTTTAAAAACAGTAAAATTAGGTCAGGAAGATAGTTCATTATTATACACAATAAATTCACCAAACATTCAGAATCGACTGATTCATGGACTAGATATATACAATTCACTGTTTTCACTCTCTGAAGCCACTAATTGTAGGGGATTTCTGGAACTATAGAGCCAGATTGTTCCTATTTACCTAAACAGACAACTTTTCCTCCATTTCAACCATTTTTATTGTATCTCAAATGGTTTCCCAGATATTGCATTTCAAACTGGCCTGGAAAAATATTTCACCGAATAGATAGAAATCACACAAATCTGAAAAAATTCCCGTCTCTCGTCACTGTGATTATTTTTCATGACCATATATGACAATGACAATGACCAGACAAAAGAAAATACGCGACTTGACATCCTACACGAAATCAGCAGTAGGGCCAACTGCCAACGTGTTATTCAGTAATGCCAACGTTGCATTTTCATTGCAGAGGTCGCAAATCTTCAACGGGTAATTTCTGGCTAAATTCAAAACATCCATAATAAATATGCGTATGTTCAGCCAACGTGGCAAAACTGATATCATTCCAATTATTTACCGACATCGGTGTGCCGCTGTCGACATCTGACCGCAGTTAACAGCATTCTATTTACCGCTCATTCATGTTTGCTGGGGTAGCATCGGGAGAAAGGTCTTTTTCAAAATTAAAATTAATAAAAACTTTTTTACGATCAACTATGGCACAAGAGAGGCTCAGTAATTTGGCAATTATGTCCATAGAAAGTGACCTCATGATCTTTAGACGAGTTGATTAAAGATTTTGCCGAAAAAAAGGCAAGAAAAGAGTGCTTCCAATAAGTTATTTTGTTCTTTTTTTTCTGTTGTGTAACATTTTTATTGTTTCGTCAGTTTTGTTATTGCTTTGCTTTTTTACATTCTTCGTTAATCCTTATGTCTAAGACTTGTCAAGATCTTCTTAATGTTATGGGGATGAGTAGTCAGGTATCATGCTGATTAAAATCAATACACTTTTTTTTATTTGAGCTTTCGGAAATACTCATTTCCTTTATTTGCAAACATCAAATGGTAATGATGATTTAAAATTATGGATTATACATTATACGGTATATAAATTAACACATATTTCATTTAAAAATTAGTTGAGTAATAGCGATTATTTCAATTTTGTGGGTACCCCCTGATGTATCAGTATCAAAATTAAATATAGGAATTAGCACGTATTTTAATTTTATTTATGTGTACCCACTCATCTATACATTTTTACTAAAAAAGGAGTAAAGGGTGTAAAATTATATTTTGCCCACAGGCGGCCGCATGGCTTGGCACGCCCCTGTTCTGTGCTGTGGCCAAAGATTATTGTTCTACGAACTCTACTCTTTGCTGTGGCTGTGGAATATGTTCTTATGTTCTCCTTACTTGCACGACCCAGAGGCAGTGTTGCCACCCCCATCCTAGAGTAAAACCATTGTCTAAAGTTAGACAATGGTAAAACCATTGTCCAATGTATCTTTAGACAATGGTAAAACTACATACATGCTTGAAAAAACTGTAGAAAACTGTAAATATTAATAAAACAATAAATCTACAGCTTTTTCTTATTTTTTATTATTCAATGGTAGTAATGATTAAAACATATGGGGAAGGTATTATAAACAAAAAAATCATGCGAACATCAAACTTTCAATAATATTAACGAATTAAACTTGGAAATAAAACATGTATAACAATCATTATGATCATAGCTGTTATCAAGTCTAGTAACACAAAAATACTCACAACAACAATCGATCGATCTAACAAAAATCTAAAAAAAATTACAGACAGCTAGGGCAAGGCAGGGGGCAGGGGATTCCCGAGTAACAAACAACAGAATGTCGGTGACTCGGTAGTTAAGTGGTAAATAAAACATACTTCATGGGCACCGATGGCTGGTCAGGTTGACGAGAGTCTTATAGATATCTGAAGCCAAGCATCGTGGGGCGTGGTTGGTACTTGAATGGGTGACCACCGGACAAGTAAGCTCCGTGTTAAATGCCTTAACAACTGTAGCGTAGTAGCATATTCGCAGCTGCAGGCGTCTTATCAATGAGCACGAGATAAGACGATAGATATGCCCGAGTTCATAGATGTTGAGCTCGTTAAAGAACGCTAGCTCTGAAACAACAGAGGATTCGGCAAAAATTTCCGGTTGGGAGGAATGTGCTCACCAGCGTCGGTGTTCAGCCTTGGTAGCAGAAATAGGCCGACGTTAAATAAAGCAGGAAAAAACAGACTTTGACCGAAAGATGGAACGATCTACTTACTCTATACGCTAACGCCATCTATTAAATCGATTGACAACTATGTAGTCCGGTCCGATAGTGGTAGTTTTTGCTGAAGCTGAGTTAGTGTACGGACTACACAGTATTGCCCAGAGGTTCAATAGAAAACACTAAGCTCTTTCGTTTGCAGGGCAGTGTATCATGGAGCTACACTCAAATTGAGTGTCTTTTTACACAATACGGCAGATACTTCCACCTTTGTTTACACCGCACTTTTTTGCAATTGAAAGAATCTATTTTTAATTCTTATGTTGAATGATGCAGGGTTAATATATATATAATACTGACAGGGTTACGGCGAAACCTCCATTTTGATGACGTCTAATGTGTGTTTAACGAACTTATTTTAAAATTTTGAAGAGACAGCTTTCACACTGCGTGTGTGAAATAAACAAGGTGTTTGAAACACTTGATAAATAAAATACAAACAACAGTGGCACACTTACCTCACCTTACGTCTGGTCTGGTCACCCGAACTCTCATAAAGCTGTTTTATGCGCAACCCTGTCCCTGTCAGTATTATATATATAATAAATAATAACCTGATATGATAAAAAGCATAGACATTATAATAATATGGACTGGTTGTGAGAAAGAGACCATTGATATCAGAACCTTTGAAAAAGGACAGAATGAGTTCAGGCATAACATTGGTTTCGTATATTGTTTATATGTGTTTTCGTGTGGTGTTTTGAAAGTTTTTTATAAATTTATCCAGTGTTTCTGAACTGTTTGACAAGTAATAAACATTCTTAAATATCTATGCCTTCTTCGTGTGCAGCCTACAATTGTGTAGTTAGATACAAAAAAGGGCTGGATGTGAAATTTCATAGGTGAGTAAGCATGGAGGGTAGGTAGTGATTTGTGGATTTCTCCAACACGTTTTCACAGGTTTCTGAACTTATGAGAAAATTTTAATTTAATTTCCCAGTCATGCACAAACTGGTAACATTTTACGTGACTTCTCTTGTTTATATAACTTAGTTTTATTTTTGTGCCTCTATTTATATTGTAGATGAAGTTAATAGATTTATTTTAGTATCATAGGTGGGTTGGTAGGATTTTGTTTGATTCGGGGGTAGAATTTGATGTTTTTCCCGAGCAATTGCTTGAACTAATGTTGGTTAATAATATTTATAAAAGTATAATGTGATTTATTTGATTCCCAAAATTTTCCTTTTTTCCGAGAACAAACGCACATATATATATTTTTAAATCGAAGAATGTTTTCTTCGAACGTTTTAAATATACATGGAATTTTTACTCCGTTGGACTAACGGCATACTTTTACTCCGCCTGAGTAAAGATTTTCTTTTACAGCGCCAGGCTGGAATAGACGGTCCCTACGGATTGTCCGTCGACCTCCGTCACGCTCGCTAGAAAAAATATTACTTTCATTCCCAATAACACGTACTATTTTCCTCAGTATTTCCCAAAATTAATTGGGCCATTTTTTCTACAGATACGAAATTTTATAGATTACATAAACGTTTTTTATGTAGGCATTATTGATAACAAATTTTGAAATCGCCAGTGTTCCCAATTTAGTTCAATTGCACTTCTAACTTCTTGATATCGAATATAAATTTAATTATCAATAATATTTTTCATTCCCGAACTTTCTGAAACCTTTGGAAGAGATATAAAAATCATTTTCATTCAGATGGAGGCTCAATGGAATTCTTTTGTTTCTGAAAGATATCATGAAAATATGTCGCATAAAGTTCCTCACTGTGATTCCTTGAACTTTTTCAAAACTCATCTCATTCAAAGTAGTCAATATTTCCCTTGAAAAAATAACAAGGAATAGGTTTTTCCAATGTAATGCCATAGCCAATTTGTATCTTCTGCCTTGTCGTATTTCTATCCTTCACAACATTTCTCTCTCATATATAGTCCGCCAGGAACTGTGTTTAAGTCACGTGACGGCCAGTCCATCAGTTATAAGGTCTATGATAAAAAGTGACAAGTGACCTAACCTATAGGTTAAACATTTCATTTTAAATATTTTAAGATTTCATGAATAATTCCCAACAGATATTCTAGTCTAGCAACGCACTGATAATTAAGAATAACAGCAAATAATTCGTTTTCTCCAAGTCTAAAATGTTGAGGGTCTAGTCATGAGTAATATTTACATTTTAGAACCTCCAACATCTGGAAAGGTGATCTTATTAAAAATCAAAATTTTCAGATTAATATTCGTGTTTTAGGTTCTGCTGAAAACCACAGTGGGTGATATAGATATAGAATTATGGGCAAAAGAAGCTCCTAAAGCATGTCGAAACTTCATTCAATTATGTTTAGAAGGTTATTACAACAATACGATTTTCCACCGAGTTGTCAAGGGTTTCATAGCCCAAGGGGGAGACCCCACTGGAGATGGTACAGGAGGAGAATCGATTTATGGGGAACCCTTCAAAGATGAATTCCACCAGAGGCTCAAGTTTTCGAGAAGGGGTCTTGTAGCAATGGCAAATGCTGGTAAAGATGACAACGGTTCACAATTCTTTTTCACTTTGGGTGCCACTCCCGAGCTGCAGAACAAACATACTCTTTTTGCTAAAGTAACTGGAGAAACAATTTTCAATGTCCTCAAACTGGAGGATGGGTTGATCGAAGATGAAACACCTGTGTACCCACATAAAATTTTAAAAACTGAAGTTCTGAACAATCCATTTCCAGATATAGAACCCAGAATAAAAATTTCAGAAGTTAAGGAAAAGAAAAAGAAGGAAAAAAGTTCAGGTGTCAAGTAAGATTTATATTATTTCAAACTATGATAGTTTCATGTATGAGAAATGTACCTTTTCTATGAAAATTTGCTCCTAACATATTCGGCCCAAAGTCTCAGCAGATAAGTATAATTTCATTCCATTGGCAGTACTTTCGAAACTTTTGAAATATACCTACTCAAAATATAAGTATTCCTAAGAGAGCCTGTATGATTTTTTTTTATAATTCAACTTCGGCCTGATTCTGCGACTGGGCTTAATACCGACGCTGGTGAGCACACTCCCCCAACTGGAAATTTTGCCGAATCCTCTGGTGTTTACAACCAGAGGTAGGGTGGTTCTTTAACGAGCTCAAAATCTATGAACTCAGGACCGCCATCCTAACATCCTCTCTGAAGGACGGCTTATCTATCGATATATCTCGTGCTCATTGATATATTGCCTGCAGCTGCGAGTATGCTACTAAGCTGCAGTTGTACGGGGCTTAATAACGCAAACGTTCCTTGGCAGGCAGTTGTCACCCATCCAAGTACTGATCGTGCTCGGCTTCAGATATTGATCTGTAGGAATTTAATTTGATCGGTAGATCAAAACGATTTGGAACTTGTAATTAAGCTCTGCAGTTCTACAGGGTGATTTGTTTGAGTCAAAAGTGGAAGAGAAGGGTTCGCAGATAATTATCACTTGATAATGATCATTGATAATTATCTTGATAATTATCATGATATTTATATCTCGATAATTTTCAAATGATTATATTATCAGTTGATAATTCTGTGGCTAAAACAAATCAATCAAATACTTTTTATTAGCAATTATTAAATTACTAGATGACCTGACAAACCCGCTAATTTACAGCAGCCAAAATTCCCATGACATCTGGCAGCTATTTTTTGGCAGCCAAATTTCTCACGATCCTTTTTAGAAAGGAACAGCTCTCTACTGCCATTCAAAGAAGGGGAATGTTGTATATTTTCATATAGATTGGAATAGGAAGTTAATTGTTGTTTGTCGTTCTGTTATAAATTACTGAAAATAATCCAAGTATTCACCTTAAACTTTTTTCACAATTGCATATCACCGTAAAAAATGTGTAACTATTATTTTTATATTGGGGGGGTTAAATTATCCCCTAATGAATTTAATGAAAAAAATCCCTAACATCCATTACAAAATGTTGTGTAACTATGATTTTTATGTAAAGAGGTAGTATTTGCATGGGTCATGAGATTGCAGGAAACTATTATTCCTTACTTGCCGTCAGAGTTCAACCCCTCCGACGGCAAGTAAGGAATAATTCCCCCAAAGACTTACATTTTTCAAAAATATCCATATTATATTTTCATCTATAGAGGTAGTATTTCATGACTCATGAGATTGCAGGAAACTATTATTTGTTACCTGCCGTCGGAGGGGTTGAAATCATCCCCCTATGACATCAATTTTTTAAAAAAAATCCATACCATCTTTAGAAAATCTTGTGTAACTATGATTTTCATATAGAGGGGTAGTATTTGCATGGTTTACGAGATAGCAGAAAAATATTGTTCCTTACTTGCCGTCGGAAGTGTTGAAATCATCCCTGATGAATTTAATTTAAAAAAAAATCCATATCATCGTTAAAAAATGTTGTGTTACTTTGATTTTAATATAGATAGATAGTATTTGCATGGCACATGAGATTGCAGAAAACTATTATTCCCTACATGCCATCGAAAAGGTTGAAATCATCCACTGATCACTTTAATTTAAAAAAAAAAAACATACCATCGTTATAAAATCTTGTGTAACTATGATTTTTATGTAGAGAGGTAGTATCTGCATGGCTTATGATATAGCAGAAAACTATTGTTCCTTACTTGCCGTCGGAGGTGTTGAAATCATACCCTAATGACTTTAATTTTTCGAAAAAAATCCATATCATCGTTAAAAAATGTTGTGTAACTATGATTTTCATATAGAGAGGTAGTTTTTGCATGGCTCATGAGATTGCAGAAAAATATTATTCCTTACTTGCCGTCGGAGGGATGAAATCATCTCCTGATGACATCAATTTAAAAAAATCCATATCATCGTTAAAAAATGTTGTGTAACTATGATTTTCATATAGAAAGATAGTATTTGCATGGCTCATGAGATTGCAGGAAACTATTATTTCTTAATTGCATGCAAATACTACCTTTCTATATGAAAATCATAGTTACACAACATTTTTTAACGATAATATGGATTTTTTTAAATTAAAGTAGTTAGGGGGGTTAAACCCCTCCGACGGCAAGTAAGGAAATATTAATTTTCTGCAATCTCATGAGCCATGTAAATACTACCTCTCTATATAAAAATCATAGTTACACAACAATTTTTAACATTGATATGGTTTTTTTTTAATTAAAGTCTTCAGGGGATGGTTTCAACTTCTCCGACGGCAAGTAAGGAATAATAGTTTCCTGCAATATCATGAGCAATGCAAATACTACCTATCTATATGAAAATCATAGTTACACGACATTTTTTAACGATAATATGGATTTTTTTAAATTAAAGTCGTTAGGGGATGATTTAAACCCCTCCGGCGGAAGTAAAGAATAATAGTTTCCTGCAATATCATGAGCCATGCATATACTACCTATCTATTTGAAAATCATAGTTACATAAATATGATATGGATTTTTTTTTTATTAATGTCGTCAGGGGATGGTTTTAACCCCTCCGACGGCAAGTAAGGAAAAATAGTTTCCTGCAATATCATGAGCCATGCAAGAACTACCTATCTATATGAAAATCATAGTTACACAATATTTTTTAACGGTGATATGGATTTTTCTCAAATTGATGTCATCAGGGGATGACTTTTACCCCTCCGACCTTCATTCCAGTTTTTAATTAAAAAACGCAAGTAAGGAATAATAGTTTTCTGCAGTCTCCTAAGCCATGCAAATACTACCTCTCTATATAAAAATAATAGTCGCACAACTTTTTTAATGATGATATGGATTTTTTTTCAATTAATGACATCAGAGGATGATTTTAACCCCTCCGGCGGCAAGTAAGGAATACTAGTTTTCTGCAGTCTCTCAAGCCATGCAAATACTACCTCTCTATATAAAAATCATAGTTACACAACATTTTTTAACGATAATATTGTTTTTTTTTTTGAAAAATCGAAGTCATCGGGGGATGATTTTAACCTCTACGACGGCAAGTGAGGAATAATAGTTTTCTGCAGTCTCCTAAGCCATGCAAATACTTCATCTCTATATAAAAATCATAGTTTACACAACATTTATTAACGATGATATGGATTATTTTAAATTTAAGTTGTCAAGGGATGATTTCAACCCCTCCGACGGCAAGTAAGGAACAATATTTTCTGCAGTCTCCTAAGCCATGCAAATACTACTTCTCTATATAAAAATCATAGTTACACAATTTTTTTTAACGATTATATGGATTTTTGTTAAAGTCATCAGGGGATGATTTCAACCCCTCCGGCGGCAAGTAAGGAATAAAAGGTTTCCGCAGTCTCCTAATCCATGCAAACACTACCTCTCTGTATAAAAATCATAGTTATTCAACATTTTTCAACGATGATATGGATTTTTTTAAATTAAAGTCGTCAGGGGATGATTTCAACTCCTCTGACGGCAAGTAAGGAATAATAGTTGTCTGCTGTCTCCTGAGCCATGCAAATACTACCTCTCTATATAAAAATCATAGTTACACAACATTTTTTATATATGATATGGATTTTTTTTAAATTGATGTCATCTAGGGATGACTTCAACCCCTCAGATGGCAAGTAGGGAATAATATTTTTCTGAAATCCCATGAGCCCTGCACATACTACCTCTCTATATGAAAATCATAGTTACCCAAATTTTTTGACGATAATATGGATTTTTTTTAAAAAATTGAAGTCATCGGGGGATGATTTCAACCGAAGGCAAGTAAGGAATAATATTTTTCTGAAATCTGAAGTCATGCCAATACTACCTCTTCATATAAAAATCATAGTTACACAACATTATTTAATGATGGTATGGATTTTTTTTTTATTAAATTCATCAGGGGATAATTTCAACCCCTCCACGGCAATAAAAATAAGAGTTTTCTGCAATCTTATAAGTCATGCATCTGTACAAAAATAATAGTTACACAACATTTTTACGGTGATATGCAATTGTGAAAAAAGTTTAGGGTGAATACTTGGATTATTTTCAGTAATTTATAACACAACGAACAACAATTAACTTCCTATTCCAATCTATATGAAAATAAACAACATTTTCCTTCTTCCAATGGCAGTAGAGAGCTGTTCTTTTCTAAAAAGGATCGTGAGAAATTTGGCTGCCAAAAAATAGCTGCGAGATGTCATGGGAATTTTGGCTGCTGTAAATTAGCTGCTGACTTCACCTGACAAGATGTCCTGTCCAAATTTCTATATTAACTAAAAAAAATTTCCTGAAAACGCTCGTCCGCATAGAATTGATTTTTTCCTATGTTTTTCTCTGTGTTGTTCCATCTAGGTTATGCTTTTGACTCTGCCCGCTTCCCCTTATCCTGTCATCCCGTTATACCATTTTCCCGTTTTCCAGTTATTCCCGTTATTCCTTTATTTCATTATCCCGTTTTCCCATTATCCTGAAATCCCATACTCCTGAAAACTTTTCCACGACCAAAGAATTACGCATATCCATCACTCGAATCGTGTTATGGTCTTTAAAAATCCCATAGAGAAAAGCACTTTAATTTTTTTCCAAATCCAATAACTTTTCTGAAAAACCTTTCTCTCCCTAGAAACCTTATTCAGACTATTACAAACAATAAAAAATGTTTTGTGTTTGATATGAGTGTTAAAATAAAATAAAAACAGATTTTTGTTTGGACATGCCCGGGGATTGAACCTGCTCTAACCACTGAGCTACTCGGACCTTTATTAAGAGCTTAGCCATTATTCCTTTTGTTAGCCAAATTTCTCAAATTTACCAATTTCCAAGCAACTTTCCCAATTTTTTTTCAACCATATCAACCATCTTTGGGCTATTACGAACATTTAAAAAAAAAATGCCAAATCGGTCCAGCCGTTCTCACGTTTTGCGCTTACAAATAATCGAGATTCATTTTTATTATATAGATTATTGTTATTATTATTAATTATAATAATAATCATCATCATTACTAAAATTTGATGAGCCTATTCAGGGACGGATGGTAAGGGGCAAACCGGCCCCGGAAACTATTAACAGCGGCCCGGTCCGTTTTTGCAAAAAAAAATAAAGGAACGTTATATAAATTTTACGATTTTTGTATGTCTCCTTTAAATTATAAAAATGAAAATAGTTCCTCTTACTTAGGTACTTCCCGAAAGCTTTTAATATTTTTTCAAGTAATAAGACATAATATATATGTACAGAGGATAATTAAAAACTAATGACAACTAAGAGCCTGGTTCTGGTCATTGGTATTGGACAGAACAAAAATTATCAAACATATTACAATTTTTGAAAAGGTGCTAAATATCTATATATTAAGGCATTACATCAACAGAACGTCATACAAAACTTAATTTTGAGAATAATAAATAGAAAAAATAAGGCTTATTCCACAACAAATCTTTATGATCATAATATCTTGAATATGCGATTACTGTATTCAAATTGGGCTACATATAGAAAAAACGAAAGTTTGAAAAAGTGTCTTATTTTTAATTATAAAACAAGACAAACCACAACCAAAAGCCTTACAACTTACAACCCCACAACTCGGTGATTAATATAAAAAAATCTGAACAAACGGAAGATTGATGATTGTTCGCATGATTCAAAAAAAATATGGAAAACCCTGAAAACGCTTATCAAACCAAATAATAGTCCTATTCCTGTTGTAGTTATATTTGATGCGCTGAGAGTGACGTCTGATCAAGATAAAGCCGAAAACTTTAACAATGTTTTCATTGACAGTATTCTTGATATTAAAGCAACAAATCCGGTTTCCCCATATTGGTCAAGTGAAAATCTTCAAACGATTGAATGCAATTTGTCTGATTTCAAAAGTTTGTCCCTGAAGGAATTGAAATCAATTATTTACCGTTTGGATAACAAGTGCAACACTAATATAATGAACAACAAGGTTCTCAAGAACATATTTTCTGTTCAGGGTCACGTAATTCTTGATTTTGTCAATACTTCTTTGATAAATGGGCAATTCCCCGATCAACTCAAAATTAGTACAGTAGTCCCTGTGCCTAAATTAAACAATTCAAACGAAGCCGTCAACTTTTGTCCAATTAACACTTTACCACATTTAGAAAAAGTTTTAGAATTAGCTGTTTATAACCAAATTTGCACATACATTGCAGACAACAACTTATTGATGGATTATCAATCAGGTTTCAGATCTAAACACTCCTGTGAAACTGCTCTCCAACTTACCTTGTCCAAATGGAAACTGTCAATTGATGACAATAAATATTTATAGTTGGATAGAATGGCGACCGTTGAATATGATTTCAATCGTTGGATTTGAGGGAATTCGGTCGAAATGTTGAAGAAAACCAATTTTTAACTAGTCAACGTTTCGAAACTTTATTGTTCCATTCTCAAGACTCTGGAATCGGAACAGCTTTTTCCGATTCCAATTCTCATTTCTTTCATGAACTTTTTTACATTAGAAAAACACGAGTCACCGACCGTTCAGTTGCTCCTTTACTTCATGTATGTGTTAACGTCTTTCATGAACCTGAATATCTATTTATATTTTATGTCGAAATTATTTATTTCGCCCTTTTTAAACTCGGAAAGCCATACTAAATGTAAGTACTCATCATTGTTGTTTTCTGTAATGTGTTCGAAGTGTTTTTATTTTTATTAATTTTTTTAACGTTATGTTATTTTACTTAATTTATTCTGTTTTTTATCAAAAAAAAACACACGATCTGGAATCTCATTTTAATTGTATGTTCTTGTTTTTGTACTTCAGAGTCTTGAGAATGAAACAATAAAGTTTTGAAACGTCAACTAGTTAAAAATTGGTTTTCTTCAACATTTTGACCGAATTCCCGCAAATCCAACGATCGAAATAAATATGTAGTTGCTGTACTCTTGGATTTCAAAAGAGCTTTTAAGACTATAGATATATCAACTTTGCTTTCAAAATTAGAGTATTATGGAATATCTGGTAGTGTGTTGCAATGGTTCAGAAGCTATTTACTCAACAGATCCCAGTGCACTAAAATTAACAATGTTCTTTCAAATCTAAAAGCAATTGACAGAGGAGTCCCTCAAGGGGGTGTACTTGGTCCTGTTTTATTCATTCTATATCTGAATGATATCAATTTCATTAGGGATTGTGAATTCATCAACCTCTTTGCAGATGATACTCTTATCACAGCTAGCGATGTTGACATTCATAGAGCTGTACATAAAATTAATTTGACATTAGACAATGTGTCGAAGTTTTTGAACATAAACAAACTCAAACTAAATACCTCTAAAACTAAAGCTATGATAATGACAACTCGGTATAAATATAATCTAATTGATATTAACTCCATAAATATTGAGATATACGGTGACACTATTGAAATTGTTGAATAATTCAAATACCTGGGCTTTATCGTTGATAACACTTTGAACTTCCAGTATGTGTGTAATAAAATTTCGAAAAAGAATTAGTAGACAACTAACATTCCAATCAAATTTGACAGTTTATTAATCGATACAACCACACTTTGACTATTGTGCAAGTTTAATATCATTGCTAGATGGTAACAGTATTTCAATTCTTCAAAAGTTACAGAACAGAGGTATGCGTTTGTTGTTAAAATGTAATAGGTATTGTAACGAACCTAGGCCGGACCTGTCGCCTCCCGCGTCGCCATCGACAGCGATGAGATCATCCCCGGAGATATTCGAGAACCATCCAGTCCCTCTTCCGCGTAATGCAACGGTCAATATTGGAAACAATTGGAACATGCCGTCGCCAACTGGAAGAATTCGAAACATCGAGAATGCTGTATCGGAGATAAATAGACCGCCCTCAAGAGGGAGTGAACAGTCTGAACGAGCCCATACCATCGAGCTATACAGTGGCGTAGTAATATAAATTAAGTTGTAGATTAAGTGTTAAATAAATTAGTTAAACCAAGTTAAGTTTATTTACGTTACAATTGGTGTCGGAAGTGAGATTTTGAAAATAAACAAGTGATCGTGGAGTGGATAGTCAGAAAAATAAATTGATAGACCTTTTTGTACGCCCAAAATAGACAGTGGCCCGGTTTTCGCGAAGTGGACAATTGTGCGTGGAATATAAACTGATACACTGTTGCGTGAAACAGAAAATAGACAGTGGCCCGGTTTTCGAAGTGGAAATGGCGTGGGAATATAACTGATAACTCTTCGGTGAAACAGACAATAGACTGGTGGCCCGTGGAAAAGAATTCGCGAGTGAATTTTTAACAAACTGATAAACTTTTCGTGTGAAACAGACTGATACCTCGTCAAAGACAAAATGTGTTCAAGAAAAGTCGTCTATGCGATTTGAAGGTAGCGGAATTGAAACAGGAATTGGAGGAAAGGGAACTGGAAACAACAGGTAAAAAGCAAGTACTCCAGGAAAGACTTGCAGAAGGACTTATACAAGAAGGTGAGGACCCCGAAACATTTTTATTCGAAGTTCCCGGAGGTGATTTGAGTCCGATAATAGAATCCTTGAAAGAAGAGCTGCAACAAAATTCGAGGACTTTGGAAGAGAATGCTAGAAATGTGGAAGAGAAGCTTGAAGAAAATTCTAGAAATCTGGAAGAGAAGCTTCAAGAAAATTCTATAAATCTGGAAGAGAAGCTTTCTAGAAATCTGGAAGAGAAGCTTCGAGAAAATGCAAGAAGCCTGGAAGAGAAGTTCCTGAAAAGAAAACACAAAGGCAAAAGAATGGGAACCGTTGAGACAGAGATAGATAAAATTAGGGAGCAAATGAACACGGAGGTAGATAAAATGAAGGAAACGATCAGTAAGCTGGAAAAACGAATTAATAGTGCGCCCTCCACAGAGATGGTTAACGAAAATGCAATGCTGGACTTGAGTTTGAACTTGGATAAAGTTCAAGAGGGTATAAAAGATGTCAAGGTCATTTCTGAAATAGGGAAGCTTTCCATGAAGCCGCCTCAATTCGACGGAAAAACTCCATGGGAAAATTACCGCCGACAGTTTGAAGCAGCGGCCAAAGCAAATGGATGGAATGCAGGGGAAAGAGCTGTAGCACTAACACTTGCATTACGTGGAGAAGCGACGAATATTCTACAAACTCTTACCGCCCAAGAACAGGAGGACTATGATCAGCTGATTAAACATCTAGAATTACGATATGGCCAGGCCCATTTGGAACACGTATACCACTCCCAACTGAAAAATCGCTGCCAGAAATCGGGCGAATCCTTACAAGAATTCGAAGCTGACATTGCAGCTTGGTTGTCTCGCATATCCAGCCACACCGGAAAATGTAATGGAGCGATTAGCGGTTCAGGCATTCTTGGATGGACTCCGTGACCAAGAAACCAGACAAGCGTTGACACTAGCTCGTCCAACACATCTCGTAGCGCACTGGCAGCGCTTTGGAATTTGAGGCAGCAAAGCAATCCTGCAAAACCAAAGTAAAGTTCGAAGTATTGAAGAAGACTCACAGGAGCATGCTGACTTGGAAGCTGCCATAAGAAAAGTGATGAAGGAAGTTTTGCCTGAGAAAAGACAGATAAGATGCTGGAATTGTGGCAAAATTGGACATGTGCGTAGCAAATGTCCAACATTCGAAAACACAACTCCGATGCAGGAAAACTAAAGAAGGTCGACGAGAAGGGGCAATCGTCGGCCTGTGTCCAGCAAGCCCCGGTTAACAACGCATATGTCGCTATCCTGAAACGACAGAACAGAGGTGTTTTCGTAGACGGTCTCATCAATAACGAGCCTCGCACCATGCTGCTAGATACAGGTGCGACTAGGACAATTCTCGGACCTTCCTTTGCCAGAACACCGGAACGAATTGAACCGACAACTTGGAAGCTACGCACAGCAACAGGGGAGCCAGCTACTGTATATGGCGAGCTACCGATTGAAATAATTTTGGGCAGCACTAAAGTGAAACATCAGGCACTTGTAGCGGACATCGAAGACGATGCAATCATCGGAATGGACATCATGAATTCCAGAGGGTTTGAATTGGATTTCAAAGACGGCGTCCTACGTGTCAACGGAGAAGAGCTGGTACTTCATGGGAGAAGTGAAGAGTTGATCCGTGTGCTGTTGGCTGAAGATGTAAGCGTACCTGAGAGGGCTGAAACCATCCTGGAGGCTCGCCTGGACGGGAGTGCGAGCAGTGGAGACGTGATGATGTTCGAGCCCAAACTTCATGATGAGAAAATTGGACGAGGGATTGCCCTAGGGAAAACCCTGTTACGGCTGAAAAATTTGTACCGGTAAGGGTCATGAATGTCAATTACTTTCCAGTGACCTTAAAGAAAGGAACAATTTTAGGGCACTGCTCGTCAGTTTCATCTGTGATCCGGGCGAGAGGACGATTAGCCAACCCAACAACTTGCCCACAGAACTAGAAAAATTAGTTGCCATCTCTTCCAAAGATATAAAACCAGCTCAACAGCCCAAACTAAGAGATTTAGTCAAAAGTACCAAGACATCTTCGATACCGGACAAGGAAAAGGAGGTCGAACTAATGTGGTCCAGCACAAGATTGATACTGGGGGTGCCCGACCGATCCGGCAATCAGCAAGAAGACTTCCTCTTGCCAAGAAGGAAGAGGCTGACAAAATAGTCAGCGATATGGGAAAAGAAGGAGTTATCGAACCATCTGACAGTCCCTGGTCCTCTCCAGTCGTACTGGTGAAGAAAAAGGATGGATCGACACGCTTTTGTGTAGACTATCGCCAACTTAATAATGTCACGAAGAAGGACAGTTACCTCTCCCGAGAATAGATGACACCCTAGACACGTTGGCTGGTTCCACGATTTTCTCGACCCTTGATCTGAAGAGTGGATACTGGCAAGTAGAACTGGCTCAGGAAGATCGAGAAAAGACTGCTTTACCATCGGCTCAGGATTGTGGCAGTTCACCGTATGCCATTGGCTCTGTAATGCTCCCGCCACATTCGAAAGATTGATGGAAACAGTTCTGAAGGGACTCTCATGGAACACGTGTCTAGTGTATCTCGACGACATAATTGTGGTCGGCAGATCGTTTGAGGACCACGTGAAAACTTGGAGGAAGTATTCCTGCACTGAGGAACTCCGGATTGAAGCTGAGCCCTAAGAAATGCCATCTGTTCCAAAAGAAGTACGATACCTCGGCCACGTTGTCTCTGGGGAAGGAGTAGCAGTGGATGACCAGAAGATCAAAGCTGTTAAGGATTGGCCCATCCCGAAAGACATTCACCAACTTCGAAGTTTCCTTGGTTTATGCACATACTATCGCCGATATGTGCTGGGATTCGCCAACATCGCTAAACCACTGACCAAGCTCACGGAAGGCCAAACAAAGTTCCAGTGGTCCGAAGAATGTCAACACTCATTCAGGAAGCTGAAAGGAGCTTTGATCAACGCACCTATACTGAGCTATCCCCTACCCAAAGGGAAATTCATTTTGGATACGGACGCCAGCAACGTGGGACTTGGAGCTGTCCTATCTCAGATCCAGGAGGGACAGGAGAAGGTCATTGGTTATTTCAGCAAGACGCTTAGCAAACCAGAGCGCAATTACTGTGTCACCAGGCGAGAGCTGTTAGCTGTTGTAAAGGAGTGGAACACTTCTACAAGTACGTGTATGGAAGAAGATTCCTGTTGAGAACTGACCATGCAGCTCTCAAATGGCTCTTACAGTTCAAAAATCCTGAGGGTCAAGTAGCACGTTGGATCGAGAGACTCCAAGAATTCGATTTCGAGATCGAACATCGAGCCGGAACTAGCCATAAGAATGCAGATGCCTTGTCGCGAAGACCATGTCCAGATGATTGCTCTCATTGCCGACGAGCAGAAGAGAAAGAAGCAACACTTTGTAGAACCGCGGCAATGGATGACAACTGGAATGACAGCAAGATCCAGAAAGACCAAGAGAGAGACCCCGACCTTGGCTTAGTCGTCAGCTGGAAGAAGGGCAATCGAAGACCATCATGGCAGGAAGTCGCAGGTTACTCGCCGGCTGTTAAGTCCTATTGGGCACAATGGAACTCTCTTATTCTGGACAATGGGATCCTGAAACGTGTTGGAGGCCGATATTGGTGGGGAAGACAGACGCCAAATAATTGTTCCCAGGAACAGAAAGAGGAAGTGCTGCGGGAAATCCATGATGGAGTCGCTGGAGGACATCTGGGAGTGACGAAGACCCTGCAGAAAGTGAGGCAACGGTTTTACTGGACCAATTGTCAAGCTGACGTCCAGGACTGGTGCAGAAAGTGCGCTGTATGCGCTGCTAGCAATGGACCTCGAATACGACCCAAGGCCCCGATGCGTCAGTACAACGTAGGCAGCCCGTTCGAGAGAATCGCCATTGACATCGCCGGCCCGTTTCCCGTATCCGACCACGGGAATAAATACATCCTTGTGGCAATGGACTACTTCAGTAAATGGGCGGAAGCCTATGCCCTGCCCAACCAGGAAGCCATCACCGTCGCCGACGTCTTGGTGAAAGAATGGATATGTCGATTCGGTATTCCAATGGAGCTGCACTCGGATCAAGGCAGAAATTTCGAATCCACCTTTTCCAGAAATATGTCTACTGCTGAACATCCGCAAGACAAGAACCACGGCCCTACATCCGCAGTCCGATGGAATGGTGGAACGGATGAACAGGACGATCAACCGCCACTTGTCCAAGGTTGTCTCTGACCATCAAAGAGACTGGGACCGTATCTTCATTTGTTCCTGATGGCCTATCGATCCGCAGTACACGAGTCAACCGGTCAAACTCCTGCTAGTATTATAATGGGCCGAGAACTGCGACTGCCTTGTGACCTGAAGTTTGGGATACCGCCAGGACAAGACACTGCGGGAGAGGACTACGTCAGCAAACTTCGGCAGAGAATGGACGACATCCACGAACGAGTCGGTTGAACATCAGAGTGCCAGCGATAAAATGAAGAAGACCTATGACATCAAGGCCGACGCCGGAGGATTTAAGGTTGATGACCTGGTTTGGCTGTACAACCCCAAACGTCGTCGTGGACTATCACCAAAGTTGCGGAACTCGTGGGAAGGCCCGTATAAGATCGTGAAAAGGATAAACGACCTTGTGACCGAATCCATAAGCCACCCGAGGGAAACCAAGGTCGTCCATTTCAACAGGTTGGCCCTTCGCTGGAAACCATGACCAAGTTCGCACCCTCAAGCCACCGGAGGATGATATGACGTTCGAAGTTTATGTCCTTGTATTCAAACGGGCAGAAAGTTCTACATGGGGTTACTAGAGAGGAGTCACGAGACCTTTTCGAGGTGCCTGCTGACTACGCACTAGCGCACTGTGTGGCAGAAGATCTTCGAATGTCCAGGGGCATCGCCGTGAGTGTTCTCAAGAAATTTGGTCAACTCAAACACTGCGGGGCAGAATCCAGAAGTTGGTGGGGTGCTACAGTTGAAGAAAGGCCAGAGAAACATCTACTACCTAGTCACCAAGAGGCATTCCCAAGATAAACCGTCTTATGAAGATGTCTGGAAGAGTCTCACCAAACTAAGAGATACTATGGTGGACCAGAATCTGGTGGATCTAGCAATTCCAAAATTATCCTGTGGTATTGATGGGTTGGACTGGAGAGTCATAAGAAGTATGCTGGAGGCGATATTCAGATCCAGCGGCGTCAAGATTTTGGTTTGCTGTAACCCTATTCCACGACCGATCATGAAGACCGTGGAGTGTTACTTCCATCGAACTTCACGGTGCAGATATGGGGAGTCATGCAGATATCGTCACACTCCAAGGATGAAATTTCGGGACGAAATGTCTTTAAGAAGGGGGCAATGTAACGAACCTAGGCCGGACCTGTCGCCTCCCGCGTCGCAATCGACAGCGATGAGATCATCCCCGGAGATATTCGAGAACCATCCAGTCCCTCTTCCGCGTAATGCAACGGTCAATATTGGAAACAATTGGAACATGCGTCGCCAACTGGAAGAATTCGAAACATCGAGAATGCTGTATCGGAGATAAATAGACCGCCCTCAAGAGGGAGTGAACAGTCTGAACGAGCCCATACCATCGAGCTATACAGTGGCGTAGTAATATAAATTAAGTTGTAGATTAAGTGTTAAATAAATTAGTTAAACCAAGTTAAGTTTATTTACGTTACAGTATACTCCTATTTTATCGATGATTAATCTTCTGAATTGGATGACAGTAAAGGATAGACTACAGTATTTTTCAATGATCTTCATATTCAAAATACTCACTGGAAGAACACCATCTTACTTTAATGAATTCATTACCTATAATTACACCAAATTCACAATTATGCTACAAGAGGTAGAAATGACCTGGTTGTTGTAATATAATCACCCTGTAGACAAGAGGAAGAAAAATGTCAAGTTGTCAGTCAGTCGAGTTGGGGCAGTCTCGAGGAAATTGAGGCGCTAGCTGGCTGAATATTGTTAGAGACATTTATGCTTACATAGTTTGCAATTTGTATTTTATATTGAATAAATTAGCTTTGCAAGAACCTACGTGTTTTGTGCCTTGACTACTTGGCTCCCTTGTCATACTACAGTTGTCACACGAACTAATCTTGTAAGAACAATGAACTCTTCATTTCACAGAGGGCTCTTGGACTATAATAAGCTTCCTAATGAAATTAAACAAATTAACTCCCTCCACCTCTTCAAACACTCCTTAGCACAATATCTCCAAGCGCACTATGTTTCCAACTGAGTTGGTAATCATTTTTTAGCATTTTTATCATTTACTACTACTTTATACTACATACATTTTAAATCTACTATTGACGGCCTGGTAAATTCTGGCATCTTATCAGTGATGAAGGAGAGAGTGATAACAATAATTTATATATTATTTATGTACTTAATGTACTTTACTTGTTTTGTATGTTTTTAGTTAAGTAAAATTGTTAAATCTTAAATTATCTACCTTGTATATTAGGATTCCTATTTCAAGTCAATAAATTAATAAAATTATAAGCAGAAAGGTGTACAAAGCCATTTGTGGCATCTGTGAATTTTCAAAATATATCAACTCCCCCAGTTCACCCCCTTTGATGGCCTGGCAAATTCTAGAGCCATATCAGTGATGAAGAAATTACTTATAAAAATAACATATTTGAATCAGAAATGTGTACAAAGCCATTTGTGGTGCCTGAATTTTTTTAAATAACTTCACTACCATTCCACTTCCTCAAATCGAACATTCATCAGTTTGATCAAATTGTATTACCTTGAAACTGGAAATATCAGTATAATCACGCTCCTAACCGAATAAAATTCCATGTGACAAAACGGAAAAGGAGAAAATAAATTAATTGAGATTTTATTTTTCTCAGTGTACCTATGGTTGTGGCACACCCGTGAATGTTTCCCTTTTCAACATGAGGTTATCTTTTATCTTTGAGTCGCAGATGATTCCACATCTGATTTTAGGAACACCCTATTCATATGTCAAGATCATTTTATCATTCACCTCATTTAATTTTTATATTTGGTTTTTATCTCAACCTGTTCTATTGGTGTTTATATTTATATTTTCCACAAAACGAATGATGTCGGATGTGAGGGCGGCAATTGATTCGGAAGCTCTAGAGTTCCAGTGTGGAATATGTGAAAGGAGATTCAAGAATGGAAGAGGTTTGAATATTCATACAAAAAGGATGCACCGTTCTTATGATAAAGGCTTGGCTCCGCAAATGTGTGATGGATCTTTGACTTTGAATGAAGGTTCTTTTTCTGAAAATGAATCTTTCTCTGGCAGCCTAAATTCCCGTTTGTCGTTCCCATATTATAAGAAGAATTCCAAAATCAGCAAGAGTGAGCGCTGCTGAAGCATTGTGCAGAGCAATTGACAACTGGGTTGAGTATAACTCCTTAGAAGCCTGGGAAAATCTGTTTTTTTTCGCATATAAGTCTTTCTATCTTCCAACATCCAATAAAAATCGTAAAGAATCTCTAACGTCGATCATAAAAAGTAATATAAGAAACAATAATATTCCACAATATATATCTAAAGATATTCAGTCATTACCACCAACCACGAACCTTGCTAAGTGTGTAATCAATAAAGTCTCTGATGGGGATCTCATATCTGCTGTTCGAATCTTGTCGTCATCTGACACTATCGCAAGTTTTGACAGTCATACTCTATCTGAATTACGTTTGAAACATCCAACTGATTCAGAAGTTGAATATACAGGGAGTGAAAACTTTATTCCATTACAAGTCAATGAAATTGAAGTTTCAAAAGCAGTGAAATCTTTCCGTACTGGATCTTCTGGTGGACTTGATTCGTTGAGGCCATCGCACCTTCAAGATTTGCTTTCCAAAAGTTCTGGATCCAAGGGCGAAAAACTTTTGAGTTCTTTGACTTCGTTCTGCAACTTCTTACTCACTGGAAAAGTCATACAGGATGTGATTCCCATACTTTACGGAGCCTCATTGGTTGCTCTCAAAAAAAAAGATGGTGGCATTAGACCTATTGCCGTCGGCTTGATTTTTAGGACGGCTTTTGGCAAACCTAGCTTGTTGGAAGATAAAAGAAACTTTAGGTGAATTATTTCGCCCTATTCAATTCGGTTTTGGAACCCCAGGGGATGTGAAGCCGTTGCTCACGCTGCTCGTCGATTTTTAAATCAACATCCAGATCCTGCCTCCACCGTATTCCTGAAAATAGATTTTCAGAATGCTTTCAATATGATTCATAGAAATATCCTTTTAGAAAGAGTAGAAGACAAGATTCCGAATCTATATCCTTTCATAAGCCAATGTTATAAGAAACATACATTTTTAAATTTTGGAAATAACACTATTTTGTCAGAAAGAGGTGTTCAGCAAGGAGACCCTTTGGGCCCAGCACGCTTCTGTTTATGCATTGATAATTTAACCAAATCAATCAAGGCTGATTTCAACTGTTGGTATCTTGATGACGGCTCCATAGGTGGTAAATCTGATGTAATTTTAGAACAGTTCAAGAAAATAATTTCAACTATTTGGGCCCAGCACTCTTCTGTTTATGCATTGAATTTTGAAAATGCGAACTATATTTCTTGGACGACCTGAAATATGACATACCAGAAAATTTTTACAGTTTTGCTCCTGGTATGAAACTTATGAATAAAATCAACTGGACCCTCCTTGGTGCACCCATGTCAGAAGAATCTTTGGCACAATCCCTGAACCAAAAGACTGAATCTTTGAATTTGATGGCATCCCGCATGGATTCCATTCCAAAGCATATTGGGTATTTTCTTCTGAAGAACTGTCTAGCTATACCCAAATTGATATATACATTGAGATGTTGCCCGACTTGGCGCTGTCAAAATGAACTTGATCTCTTCGACTCAACACTCCGTATGATTTTGGAGCAGATTACTAATAATAATTTCATCCTTTCCACGTGGCTTCAAGCAACACTTCCCGTAAATAAGGGTGGTCTGGGTATACGACAAGCATCTTCACTTGCTTTACCAGCTTTTCTTGCTTCGTTGAAAAGCATTCAACATCTGGTTGATCAAATTTTACCTGATTATTTTTCCAGTGTGCCCGATGTTTACTATATAGAGTGTGAATCTGTACGGTGTTCTAAAACTGGAACCTCTGCACCTGATAATAAAATTTCCCAAAAATCCTGGGATCTTCCTCTCATCGAATTGTAATCTAAACAACTCCTTGACTCTGCTGTTAATTCTCCTCTTGAAAAGGCTCGACTGAAGGCAGTTAGTACGAAAGAATCTGGAGCTTGGCTCAACGCTCTTCCAGTTGCATTCCTTGGAACTTTATTAGATGATGAATCTTTCAGGATTTCTGTGGGTTTACGTTTGGGCTGTTCTATTTGTGTAAGTCATAAATGCAGATGTGGATTTATCGTCAACGAAAAAGGGACGCATGGATTGAGTTGTAGATTCAGTTCCGGGCGTTCGTCTCTCATTCAACTGTAAATGACTTAATCAAGCGAGCTTTATCAACTGCTGATATTCCTGCTGTCTTAGAACCTTTGGGAATCATTCGTGATGATGGTAAGCGTCCAGATGGGATGTCTCTCATCCCATGGAGTCATGGAAAACCTTTAGTCTGGGACTTCACCTGCGTAGATACCGTTGCAGCATCACATATAGATTCAACATCCAGAAATGCTGTTGGGGCTGCAGATTCTGCTGAAAAGTCAAAATTGAAAAAATATTCTACTTTAAAAGATCAATACATTTTTTATCCGGTAGCAATTGAAACCTTTGGTTCATTTGGTAGTTATGCCAACGAATTAATCAATCATATTGGACAAAAATTGATCAATAAAACAGATGATCGAAGAGCAAGGACTTTTTTGATACAACATATCAGTATCGCCATCCAAAGAGGAAACGCAACGTCAATTCTGGGTTCTATTCCTGCTACTCAACGTTTGGATGATATATTTATTCGTCCACAAAGAATAAATATGTCAAGGAGTATCCATAAGTATATTACTCGGAGTCAAATACCTGAAAAGTATAATTTGGATTCAACCACTTCCAAAAAAATAACGCGATCTACCATATCTTTATCCAACTCGATTTCAAGCAGCCTCCAATCGAGTTCCTTATTCGGCGATCAATGATAGAGAAAATCATTGCATAAGAAACTATTCCTTTGAAGATAGCAGTAGCAGTGAGCGCATCTCCCTCAGTTCTGATTCCATCAAACCACTTGTGCTTGGGAGCTCCAAAACTCTTGGTCCTAATGGTTTGAAAAACATTGGCAATACCTGCTTTATGAATAGTGCAATACAATGTTTATCGAATACCAGATGGTTGCTTGAGTATCTGAGAAAAGAGGAACATTTGAAGGATATCAACACAAGCATATCAAGTATGAAGGGTGCTTTGATAAAAGCATTTGAAGAAGTGGTAAAAGAACTTTGGTCAGAAGATTCGTCTGATGTGGTGGTCAACACTGTTTCTTTGAAAAGCCAGATACAAAGATTTGCACCTCGTTTTATGGGTAACGATCAACAGGATGCCAAGGAATTCTTCAGATATTTATTGGTCTTCATGAAGATGTAAACAGAGTAAGAGAAAGGCCTAAGCCTATGTTCATAGAAATCGATGAAAATTTGAGCGATAATGAAAAGGCAAAAGAGTCTTGGTCAAGATATCTTAGAATGAACAACTCGAAAATTGTCGATAACTTTGTTGGTCAACTGAAATCATCGTTGAAATGTACTTTCTGTGGCCATTGTTCCGTCACTTTTGACCCATTCTGGGACCTTTCACTCCCTATTCCAAAGAGTACTGGCAAACTCAGACTGTCGCAATGTTTAGACTTGTTTACTAGGGAAGAAATATTGGATGACGACGAAAAACCCACTTGTTCTAAATGCAAGGAAAGGAGAAAATGCTCGAAGTCATTATCTATACATAAATTCCCCAAAATTTTAGTAATTCACCGGAAAAGATTTTCGCAGATGGAGAGATTTAGAGGAAAACTAAATGTCTTCATTGACTTTCCTCTCGATGGATTAGATATGAATATTTATGCAGTAGATAACGCAGCTCCGTGTCGCTACAACTTGTACGCTGTATCCAACCATAGCGGAACAACTTTTAATGGACACTACACGGCTTACTGTAGGCACCCTTATGCAGGCACATGGCACGAGTACAATGACTCGAGAATATCACCGCTATTACCAAAATCTATCGTGAGTGGAGAAGCATACGTCCTCTTCTATGATCAAGAGGACACCAAATCACAGTTTTGAATAGAACATTTTACTTATTTAATTTTATATTTTATATTCATCTTTACCTTAATAAATATTTTATTTGTGGGAAAAAAAAAAAAACAAATCAACTGATTTATATTACATAATTTTAATGATTTTAACTTTGAAAAATTATTTTTGGGCCCTGATGATGACCAAATTACATACTGCCGAAAAAGATTTGCCAGAAATCATGGGCTGACTCATACATTTTTCAATTGAGTATTCGCTTTTTCATTGATTTTATGTAGGGATCAAATTGAATTCGAAATATTTTGTACAAGGAAAACATTTTCAATTGAATATTAAATAGTGACTGAAGTTTATCTTTCAGTCGCAGATTAATCCTCTGATCTTATGAACATCCTGTTCATATTTTCAAACAAATCGAGCTGTTTGAATTGTTAACTTGTCTTCCGTGATAGGCAATCATCTGATAATAACAATATTACTCTGCTACAACAAATTATGTTGTAGCATTCTCAAAAATAATTTAAAACAAATATTTTTTTCAGTAACAAGGTACAAAAAAGAGTGAGGAAATAAAACTAATAAGTATGTCTTCCATATCACATAACTGAGTAAAATGTTGAATATATGCAGTCACAATGATCTGTGATATCACTATCCAGATATTCTTCTGTGCTGAGGAAGAACAAGATTAGTTTTATTCTTTGTATTATACAAGTATTGTGATTCTTGTTCTCGAAAATGTCCTTTACCTTGCAATGTTCTCTGACAGGTTGATATTGGAATCGTTTCCAGCTGTTCGAATGAGTAAATTCAAATGTGCTTCTATAGTATTCGTCTTCAATGGGAATGACTCATTGTATGATTTAATTAATATGGAGTGATAAATGATCAACGGTTCTTCCAGTCATGTTTATTTAATAAATCAATACTTGTTTAAGCAGCTATATCTGATAATAGTCTGAATTGTATAGTTTCAGTTTTGTTGCTATTACTTCTTGTATTTATTTATGTTATAATTCCTGATACACACATAAAAAATCCAGCCCTTGTGCATTTGAATTCTCAAATTCGTCAAGAGAACATCAATAATGAAGGTAAATATTCCGGATATTTTTTTTTGCATATCTAACATCAGTGTGGCCTTCAGTTTGGTATGAAAGCTAATAATCGTTTTGAATATATTTTAATGACAAAAATTCATAACTACGACAATGAGTTATCAAAATTACTCATTCTGTACATCATTTTTCCTTGGTCTGAAAGAAATTCTCAGAGAAAAAACAATTTTCAAATTTACTTTTTTCACTTTTAGCCTGCTCTAGCAAATCACCTTGTAGAGCTGCAGGGTTTGTTCCTCGGCAGTCTTTTTTTACTGTACCATCAGATTTTTGTCAAACTGCTTGAAAGTTAAAAAATGATAGAAAAAATCAGACATCTATAGATTTTCTCTAAGAGTGTAAAGTGTGCATGGGATTGAAGTCAGTGAGATCGATATTGAACGATTCCATTTAGTTTCTTTACCACTAAAGTTTTAGGGGTGTCTCCCAGAAAGGGGTAGAGTCGTATCTGTCAGGTCGGTGCCAAATTGTGAAAACAACAACATACTCCGGCGAGAAATTTGTGAAAAGTGGCGTGCCTCAGGGATCTATACTTGGACCAACTCGTTTTTATTTTATATAAACAACTTGGCCAGAAATAACACTGTTTGCAGACGATACAAGCATATTTTGACATAATAAAAATGCTGAAAAACTCCTTGACGTTATCAAGGATGATATGTCCGAGGTAAAAAAATGGTGCGATTCAAATGAATTTGGCTAAAACTAATATTAGGTCATTTAAAGGTGAAATAGAAGAGCTGGTCATGGATGATGACGTCATAGGAAACACAAACAACATAAAATTTCTAGATATCCAAATAGATTATAGATTAAAATTTGAATGTTTCAATTTTAGGAAAAAACTTTCTTCTAATACATCTAATAAAATATTTTTTTTCTGCTTCTAGTGTTGTTTACCACTCCTTAGTAGAATATCATCTTAGATATGGAATTATCTCATGAATTCAGTTTTTGTATTGCAAAAACGTGCATTGAAATATATGTGCAAAGCAAAAATCCGTGACCCCTGTAAACCCCTTTTTAGAAAACACAAAATTTCAACAGTCTTTACAATCTTTTTCATGGAAACAGTGTGCTTAATTAAAAAAACCTCAACAAATTTTACATTGCCTCTACACACCACACCACTCGCCAAGCTGGCAACATTAAGTTACCGATTCCATCATCAACTCTAGTTAGAGACTCCGTAATTTATGGAGGCTGTAAGATTTACAACCACTTGCCAAAAGTCATCAAAGCAATTGGATCATATACCAATTTTAGACAACAAATTAAAGTGCTCTTGTTGGACAGATCCTATTATAGTTCAGTTCAGATCAGCTGTTTCTATAATATTCTAGAAAAAGAAAGACTGAGTTATGTATGAAGACCGGCTAGACGCTGTGGTATCACAATATAAAAAATTGCACATGTAACCCCGTTTCCACATTTACCCACTTCACACCTATATGCGCATTTCGATAATTACGTTATCTTCATCAGTAGGTTAACTACGCACAGTACAGTGTAATTAATCTATTGATGATGATATTGTAGTTATCGAAGTGCATATATAAGTGTAAAGTGAGTAAGTATGGTAAAGGGGTTACTTCTGCAATTTTTTTATTGAGTTATGTATATCAAAGTAAGATAAACTATTGTCAAATACCATCCAATCGACACAAATAAACAACATTCAAATAAGGGGCCATACAGGACAAACAAAAATTATCAATTCATAAGAAAAACATTTACATCGATTTTCTGTTTTTGTGTACATCTTTGAGGAAATATCTTCAAATAAAAGTTGTGGTACTTAAAAAGCTCTATCAAAAGACATTTAGTTTGGCATTTTTTTCAAATCTCACTCCGCCATTTTGAAACTAAACATCCAATTTTCTATGAACTTGGCAATATGTATATAATATATGAAATTTCTACCAGATTCACATACAATAGAATAACCCAACAACCCCTCCTCCCTATACAACTTTGCCGGTAAGAAATGAATGGGATACAAAAAAATAGAACTCACAAGAGCCAACACACAATGGTACGCAGACAGCTCCAAAACGGATGACCAAGTAGGGTACGGAGTACAGCCAGAACATAAACCTGGGGCGCTGCGACACAATATTCATGGCATAAGTTCATGCAATCGAACTCTGCTGCCTACAAGAAATAGTGAACAGAAACAGTTAAAATCATGTCGGACAGCTAAGCAGCCTTGAAAGCCTCGGTATCAAGTTGGATGTCGGATAGAATCCAGATTAGTATGGAACTATGTGAAGGTCCTTCAAAGTCTAGGTAGGCACGACAGAATAACTGTGTTATGGGTCCCTAGTCACAAAGGCTTTGAACAAAATGAAAATGCCGACCTTCTGTCAAGACAAATTAAAGCATTATGAGGATCAGACATAGAACCATAGGGCATAGGACCAGAAACCTTCTTCGGAATATCCAAGAGCATAGCCAAAGAAGTGTTCATAGACTGGACCAAGCAGAAATATCTTGAGTACTTGTATGCAACAGTGGAACAAGTCCACTCGAAGGCATTCATCCCAAACCCCACAAAAAGGAAAACAGCAGAATTGTTAGAACTGAGGATCATAACAGGAGTCTTTATAACTGTAGTCGGCAAAAGCATCTTCACAAAATCGAACTTACTGAGAGCGCAGTCCATCTGCCAGAATAAAGAAACATCAACGAAAAAGATTCCACCTTCTGGACATGCAATTGAAGCCCAAAAATCCGGAAAAGGTATCCCTCAATGTCATCGTTCAGTTAATCAGAAGCAGAACTCTAATTTAATGGAGATCGAGTCACAACAAATCTGAAAAGGTTGTCAATGGAAGGGGCGGTTATTGCCCAATTCAAAATGAACTTAACCTTACCTATGGTCAATAGTTATTCTAGTTAACATTCTCCTCTTGAAGAGAATTCCATCAGAATCTATTCATGCCTTTTGGAGATATTATGCTACTTCTAACGTCAATGAATGTCCATTTGTGATAATAAAATATAACAGTGTGTATTTATTCACTTTTTAAGTTATAGATGATTGTAAAGAGGGTAACCAAAATAACTTGGGAAATATACAGAATATCATTTGAAATTACAAAGTTGATATTACTTTCGATTGCCCTGACATGGTTTCAGCTATTTCACGTGACTACTGGTAGGAAAACAACCTGAAGAAATTGCAGTTGAAAGCTAGAAATTGTTAAAAAATCTTACCTTATTATAAATTGAAAATTTGCTACGTAACTCCATTCGTTATTGTCAATTGTCTTATCTTAATGCCTTATCTGTCTTAAAAGTTCACCATATTTGGAGTAGAGTCAGACAGAGAATGTTCAAATGACCTGCAGTTTTCGTGTACACATAATTCGCATCGCCGACCTAATGTCGCACCCTTTCAAATATGCTTGTAAGTTCCTGGATAACGGTACACCATGCCAAAAACCTGGCACCTTCTATCGAGTGGTGTAACGTACAGCATAGCTTTGAGATCTTCCCACAAAAAGAAGTCAAGAGGAGTCAAGACAGAAGAACGAGCAGCTTTCCAGTGAACATTGTCAGCCATTGCTAGATCTTGTTTGTATTTTTACATCAGCAGTCAGGACACAAGTAACATGTCATCCCACCTACCATATGTCAGATTTTTCGGATACACAAGATTTGGAGTGATTGAGAGAGAGAAAGAGAATATACTTTATTGTCCAAAGATATTACATTTTGTTGACAAAGCAATTGTATAATATTAGCCTAGACGTTAACTAACTAAAGGTAAGAGTAAAATAAACACAAAAACAAGAGGATATCATGAAAACAATCTGCAGCAACATTACAAATTACAACATATTAAAAGTAAAATTGACTGAAGATGCCTTATAAAAAACTAGGCAAGGGCAGGACACACTATAACATATTTAGAACAAAGTTTGGGTTAAAATGTATCATCATAAATTCTTGTAAACTATAATAGGATCTATCCAACAAGAGCACTTCAATTTCTTGTCTGAAATTGGTATAAGATCCAATTTCTTTGATGACTTTTGGCAAGTGATTGTAAATCTTACTGCCTCCATAAATTACTGAGTACCTAACTAGAGTTGATGATGGAATCGGTAACTTAATGTTGCCAGCTTGGCGAGTGGTGTGGTGTGTAGAGGCAGTGCCAAATTTGTTGAAGTGTTTTTTAATTAAGCACACTGTTTCCATAATAAGGATTGCAAAAACTGTTGAAATTTTGTGTTTTTTAAAAAGGGGTTTGTAGGAGTTACGGATTTTTGCTTTGCACATATATTTCAATGCACGTTTCTGCAATACAAAAACTGAATTCATGAGATAATTACTACACACCCCCCAGAATGGGATTCCATATCTCAGGTAAGATTCTACTAAGGAGTGGTAGACAACTTCAGCAGCAGAAAAACCAAGTTCATTAGATGTAACTCTTATCGCATAACATCCAGAAGAAAGTTTTTTTCCTGAAATTGAAACATGTTCTTCAAATTTTAATCTGTAATCTATTTGGATACCTAGAAATGTTATGTTGTTTGTGTTTTCTATGACGTTATCTTCCATGACCAGCTCTTCTATTTCACCTTTAAATGACATAATGTTAGTTTTAGCCAAATTCATAGCTAACTGATTTGAATCGCACCATTTTTTTATTTTGGACATATCCTTGATAATGTCAAGGAGTTTTTCAGCATTTTTATTATGCCAAAAAATGCTTATATCGTCTGCAAACAGTGTTATATTTCCTGATATGTTAGTTCTGGCCAAGTCGTTTATATAAAGTAAAAAAAGAGTTGGTCCAAGTATAGATCCCTGTGGCACACCACTTTTCACAAACTTCTCCTCGGAGTATGTTGTCGTTTTCACAATTTGTTGGAAACATTTCAGGTACATGTTGATATGAATTTATTTCTATAGAACCAGGTTGGAATTTTGCTCAGGATATATGCGAGTGCACACTTTTTCCGAATTTATTCATGCTTCTTTAGTTTTTTTTACATATCTCTGAAACTAGCTATGTTAAAAGTTATGCCGTTTTTGTTGGGCCTCTCTAATGATATACTTTATTTTGTTCCTAATGCCGTCACAAAACAAAAGACTGGTAACATGTTAGTGAACCCCTGATTATTCCGATATGTGAAAAAAATATGTCACATTGATCCATGTCATCTTGAACACCCTGTATATGTCAGGAACCGATTCGAGGGATTTGTTTTATTCGCTGTGTGCATGAGGCTGGAAGGGATAGATGAAACTATGACAGCGCCCATGGTGGCAGAAGTAGGTAATGATCCTGGTTATCACAAGCACAAGCTGAAAACTTTCAGTTTCTGAGGTCTCCCCGTTTATTCACAAATCACTTAAAATGATGGTACCATACTTCAGATGAATAAACATTATTATTATCGTAGTTGGGTAGTATAACAACATACATATAATAACAATGAGCCCTTGCTATTGCTGTGTAGTCAATTTCCAAAAATAGTACCTGTAAATTTTATACATTTCCAACTGCATCACATAAACTGCAGCAAAGAGATAAGTGTTCTGTTATTCCACGATATTTCGTTCTCTAATTCCGGGACGTGAGATTTTCATTCGATGAATATTTGAGATGTTTTCCGTTTTATATTTGATCGTCTAGAAGTGGATAGTAAAATTATTAACCAAGTTCCGTGGGATGGTGTTGAGCCGGTGATGAAAAGCAAATAGCCTTATGAACAGGGGACAGAGACACTTTTGATGTCTTTCTGAGTTGTCTATCATACACGGCATTCTATCAGGACAAAGTACCTCGCAGACGATTATTTGTGTATTAATTTTCACGAACTGGTTTGGCAATTGGCCTTACATGTGAACTAATGTTAAATGTAATGAAGGTCAAGTACTAAGAGTAAACATCGTTACTTGTACTGTATAAGCAATATGCAATATTTTTTGACAATTATACATGTTAGAGAGTGTTGAACGTGTTTGTATTATTTAGGGACAGTTCAATGTTCTTACATCCTTGCAAGGGTAGAAGTGGTATCCCATATTCAGGTAAAATTCTGAACCTCATTCCTTTTCTGATTATTATATTATTTGAGAATTCCATTAAATAGTTTTGCGTTGAATCTGATGTTATTTAGTGGTTCCCCGTCAGGTTAAGCTAACCAGGGTTATATGGGTACTTTTTTTAATTTGTTAAACTACTTGGCTCCCTCACTTTTTTATGTTATCCAGACCTTATGAACCTGCGACCTTAATAAACTAACCTGCAAGCACATTTTTTGCCGTACCCAGAAGTAGCATTCCTTCATGATATTCAAAATATCATAACTTGACATGGATAACCTCCAAATGCGGTGAACTATCGTATCAATATAAATATTTTTTATAATTTACTTACTTTTTCTTTGAGAGAAAAAAACTTCGATTCATCTGGAACTAGTAGTGAGCACAAAATTGTTACATCGTGGTGGATTATTTGAAAATTGTTAAAAAAATTAAATTATTGCATAGTGAGTATTGGAAATAAAACAGGAAAACTTCAGCTATCGAGTCACTAGAGGGCATTACCGTCTTGCACACATCGAATAGAAACTTTTCGTGTTTTATTTTTCTGTAAAGAATCAGTCCACAGAGTTTGTTGGTCTTATTCTGAATCACTTCAAATATACAGTAGAGAAGTTTTAGTCTTTTTTTATATTTCTTGAAAACTAAAATAATGAGATGTAGAGTTTTCTCAATTTCTGATAATTGCATAGGCAATTTTTCATCTATTCATTGAACTCTGTTGAACTGGTGTTAGTTACCAGTAAAACCCCAAGAAGAAAGTAGCCACCTTGTATATCCATGTACATCTTGATTATTCACTCAACTCAAATAATTATTTAATCAACTAGTGTATTAATGGTGGAGATTAATCGAGATCATTGATCGCCATTTTAATATACGAGTTGATTACAAAAAAATTCCATCGACCTCGTTCCTGGGGTCAACGTGAGATTTTACCATTAGGAGGAAACTTACAATATTTGGATTTGAAAATACAATTTGACAGCGCAAAAGTAATATGATTTGGAATTTGAATAATATTCGAATTCGTGTATGTTTAGTTGCCTATACCACAATGATGCATTAATGGAGAAATCGACCATTTAGAGGTTATCAATGGTCGAATTCGGTGTATGTTTGGCTGCATATATCACAATCATGCATTAAAAGAGAAATTGAAGGTTAATTGATAGGGGTCATCAACGATAGATTTCGTGTAAATTAAACAGACTCGTTAATACGAGGTAGCCGGAAAAATATATAAACTCCATCCATTTTCTCATTTATCACATTATACATTTGAAATATTGGTTTGTATTTACATTCTTCTTTTCAATTTACTGGTTCAGTTTTTCCACATTCAACTAACTATTTCTTCTATTATTGAAAAATGTATGCAGATTGAGATGACAGCATTTATTTCAGAAACTTAAAAAAAATACAGATTTTTAGGGTATATTTGAACTATTGGGTTTTGGAAGTTTTTGTAAACCAAATTTGTCGGGAGTCAATTTTCAAAAAGAAGTGCTTTTTTATTTTGATATCTCAACAACAGACCATATATCTATATATATATATATATATATATATATAGAAAATAGAAAGAAAATTGTGGCATAGCAGACAAATTTTTAAATTCCAGAAAAAAAACATCTTTGAGCAGATTCGAACCCCGACCTTAAGATTACTAGTCTTATGCTCTACCAACTAGTAATCTTAAGGTCGTGGGTTCGAAGATTTCTTTCTATTTTCCAGGTCCCCAGATATATATATATATATAGAACCTTGATTCATTGAAATACATTTTTTCAGGAATTTCAAACTTTTATCTTTTGGTGAAGAAGCTGAAGAAGATGAGGAAGAATCTACCAGAGAAAGCAAAAAATTTGTAGGAAAAGGAAAATCAACACATGATGTGTTAGGTAATGAATTATTTAAAACAAATCTATTGAGAGAAATAATGTAAAGGACCAGAACTATTATGGAACGAAAAATCATCTGATTTTTTTTATTATTTTTATCACCATCACTGAACAAAGTAATGGCAGCAAAACCGATTAAATTAATTTTGCGTTAAAAAAATGTATAGATTGTCTTGGAACTTCTCCATGGTTCACAGTTGATACAGTTCTTGAAAAGGTTTCCATTAATGATTAGCCATTCAATTGTTGTTTTATCACTGGATAGGTATTTAAAATAATACTTTGGTTACATGATTATTGATAATGGCTGGGAGTTCCAACAATCCTTTGTAGTTTTCATTCCACTTTTTCTCAACTCAGTGGCTCACAAAAAAAATTGACCATCATGGTTAAAAAACAGAAACTTGCGTTGAAGTCAGTAATTTGACATTGTACGGTGCAGAAATGGCTTCAGAGGAGCTGAAGAATTGTTATTTCACCAATATCTTCAAAAATATACAGAATTTTTCACAAACATTGAATGGAGACTAACAAAATCTGAACAAAAAACATTTTACACTAGTCCAACAATTTTCGAAATATTGTCATACAAAAAGACAAGAATATGTTTCAAAATGAAAATTTCAGCTTTCCAATACAAAAACAATATTGTAAAAAATTCTTTCCGAAAATGGGAAAAATAATTTAAAATATTTGAAATTTCATACATACATCAAGAGACATCCACCTAGTTGATGATTTTGGTAATTCAGTCAGTATACCTTCTTCCCCTTAGATTTGTCCTACTTTCAACGGTCATAGAACCATACTATATTTTCCGAAAAATTATCAAAATCATTGTTGCTTGGACATGTTCTGTTTATAACATACACAAACTCCTTATTACTCTATTACAGTATCATATGCTGATGATACTGTACTTCTTTTTATTGACGCCACCAAGTATATGGATAAAGAGAGGGCTGAACATGGTATTTATGAGATAAAAAACCCGATGGGGCAGCCAGTCGGAAAAGTAGATTTCATATAATGATTCTGAAATTGCCATCAATCAAGCTAACAAATGGGACATATTTTCCTTGGAAAACCCAAACAGCATTTTTATTTTTGTATAAACCTTAAACTCTATGATCAAAACTTGGAGGATTAAAATTTCCTAAAATACTTCTTAATATTTCTACGTAATCTGACTCAAAGCAAAAGGAAGAAGTATAACCAAACTGGTTTTGGTTCGATTCAACTCCATAGATATAATTCCAAAAATATATCAAAAAGTTTAAAATTCGGATCTTAAAACACTTCTGAAGATACAAAAGTGCAATCAGCTATCGAACAAAAGCACACAATGATATAGACAGTACTTAGATGGGTTTCAATATCAATATAACTTCGTAAAATAATAACTAATAATTATTTATATAATTTAACTTTGAATTAGGGAATTATTAAAATCCAATAACGTTCTGGCTGTCAAAGGTAGATAAACTGTTGTAAAATGGTGTCCGATTGACCCGAGCAAAAGAAGCTCAAATAAAATGAGCATACAGGGCAAACAAATATTATGAATTTATTGAAAAACTTTTCTCTTTTCGAATGAAATTTGTGGAGCTTATAAAGATCTATCTAACGACCTGCCAATATTGGTAAGAAAATGAAAGAATGAGAATTTTTTTCAATCTTTCAACAGACGTCATTTTACTCAATCGATTTGGCCCATCTTCGAATTTAGTCGAGGAATTGATAAAAAGTATCTTAGTGTCAAATCTTGGTCCATTCAGTTTGTCTACAAAGTGAAATAGAACACAATTCAATGACTCAATCAATACAGATATATGACAGCAATGGATCCATCACAGAAGTGCTATGGTGTGACAGACACCAACCACTATAAATTGCGGAGTGTGGCGCAAGCAGATCTAAAGATGACAAATGCGATTTATCAATCAATTCCTCTATCATATCTACGTAAAAAAGCTACCCTTGTTACAAGTCGCTGTAAGCAAACGTCTAGATATTTAGACATGAAAATTTCAAGTCGATTATTTGATAATCGATGCGTGTTGTGTGTTGTTATTACCATTATTTTGCTTTTTTCACAAGAATGCTTAGGAAATGAATTTGACGTTTAAGTAAGTAGTTTTGTTTTTTTGTAGGGGGCGCCACCCATTCTATTTATTGTTTGAAATAGTTATTTTTGTATCATGGGTGCAAAATCTGTATTTGTTTTAATAAAATTTGCAAGAAATATCAACATTTTATTTCAAGAAATTTTGAATATGTAGAATAAAATAAAGGAAACTAAATTGTATTCAAATAAATTGTTCAAAGTGTCCACCTTCAGCGAAGATACAGGCATTCAGTCTTCTAGTCATTAAATCTCGTAACCGCTCAAAAATTATTGGTGCTTCTTATTGTTTCACAGGAGTCTACTATTCGGTTTCTTAGATCTTCATTCTTCATCTTAGAGCATTTTACCATCTTTCTCAAAGGTTTTTGAAATAGCAATGTGCACAAGACTTCTTTCTTTTTTCTATTCAGAAAATTTGCTTAGTTACTCCCAACATGGTTATTTGAAAGGAAAATCAATAGAAACTGCGGTATACAGTTTCATTGAAAAAATAATTACAGGATATGAGGACAAGGATTTATCATTGGGCATATTCTTGGACTTATCCAAAGCTTTTGACAGCCTAAACCATACAATATTGTTGGAAAAATTAGAGAGATATGGGATAAGAGGACCAGCACTTGCTTGGATACACTCTTATTTGACGAATAGAAAACAAATTACAGTAATAGAAAAAAATGAAGAACAGTACCTCTCTGAAATGGGAACTCTTTCAGTGGGCATTCCGCAGGGGAGTGTGATAGGGCCCTTACTTTTTGTGTTTTATGTTAATGATCTTGCATCTGAAATTATTGATAAAAAAACACATCTTATTAACTACGCAGATGATACAAACATATTAATACTGGGTTCTTCCATTAACGAACTACTAGATATTGCGAACAACACACTGAGCAAGGCACAGGAATGGTTCACAAAAAATCAATTAATTTTGAACACGGAAAAAACAAATTTGCTTTAGAAAAACAATAAAAATGTCTAGTATTGCTGAAGATATTACTCTACAGTCCAAAAAGGTAACTTTAGCAGAGAACACTAAATTCTTAGGGGTCCACATCGATCAAAACTTAGATTGGGGAACACATATTTTAGAAACGTGTAAAAAACTCAATTCAGCCTGCTACTCATTCAGAATCACTGCCAAATATTTAGATAATGGTAGCTTAAGAGCTATTTACTACGCAAGCATATACTCAGTGATGCGTTTTGGGATTGCTTTCTGGGGCGGAAGCAGTGATGCTGAAAAAGTTTTTATTATTCAGAAAAGAGCCATTAGAATATTACTTGGCCTTAAACATAATGAATCTTGTAGAGGAAATTTCAGAAAATTGAATGTATTAACACTACCTGGGGTATATGTGTATGAGTGCTTGGTGTTTCTCTTTAAAAATAGAGAAAAATTCGACCAATTCGAAATAAAACATGAGATCAACACTAGGAGTCTAAATTTAAACTTTCCAGCACATCGATTGGCACAGACAGAAAGAGCTCCTACATACTCATGTATTAAATTCTTCAACTCATTACCAAAAGAGATACAGCAAGAATCCTGTTTTAAAAATTTTAAAAAACTTGTTTTTAATAACATTTTAAAGATAGAACCTTACACTGTTCGAGAATTTACGGAGTATCGATAGTTTTATATCAATATGCCTTTTTTACTTTCACTTGTAATTTGTCATTATTGATGTTATTGTATTATATTATATTGTAGTTGTTTCAACTCTTTTAACCTGTTTGACGTCACATTCATTTAATTGTTAATGTACATGTAACTGTAATTTACAATTCTTTGAAATTAAAAATTATCTTATCTTATCTTATCTTCCTCGTTCGCTACTGGAGTGACTTCAAATGTCCCCAAAAATAAAAATCTGGCGGGTTTAGATCTGGGGACCTGGTTAGGTTCTTCTACACCCCTACCGATCCATCGATTTGTATAGATAATGTTAAGGAATTCCCTGGCTACAACGCTAAAATGGGCCGGAGCCCCATCATGCATAAACCACATGCGTATACGAATTTCTAATGGTACATTCTGAGGTAGTCCCGGAAATTCATTTTCTAAAAAGTATCTGTAAGTTGCGCCATTCAGTCGGAACGGAAGAAAGGAAGGACCTATCAAGTAATTATCAATTATTGCCGCCCATACATTTACAGAAAATTGATACTGATAATGTCTTTCACTAACTGCGTGCGGATTTTCCAGAGCCCAAACATGGTTATTATGAAAGTTTGTGATAGCATTTCGGCAGAAGTTTGCCTCGTCCGTGAAGAGTACATATCTTAAAAATTGAGGATTACCAGCCAATTTTCTCAAAAACCACTGACACATAGTAATGTATTGAAGACCTAGTGAATGCGATGTCTCTCCTGCGTCAATGTTACGAATGATTTCTGGTGAGTACTCTCTTTTGGAAAACATTCTTCTTTGCCTCATTCATCTCTATGAGTTCCTAATTAAGACTGGAATAGAAAATCGAATAATTATCTGAATGAAAATGCAAATTTTCAATTTCAGATTTTTTCTTTTGGGTTAGGGCCTTTTCAGAATATCTATCAGATGTAGTTCAATGTCCAGCGTGGCTTTAGCCGGGGAAGTAGTTGTTTTCTGTTAGACATTCACAAAAATAACTTCATTTTAATCGTGGATTTTTCAATTCACAGAAAAATCTTTCTATCAATATTCAATTGAGAATGTTTCCTTTTTCAACATGAATACCCCACAAGAGGTTATCTTGACGATGGAAGATAGTGACTAAGGTTTATCTTTCAGTCGCAGATGATTCCACATCTGATTTTATGAACATCCTGTTTATATTTTCAACAAATCAAACTATCATACCCCATGACAGGTTTTAATGTCAGAAAACACTGATTTGAAAGTGACTCTCCAAAAGAAATGATTCTAACTTTTTCCATCTTTGCAAAGTGAGATTGCTTCTTAAAAATGTGTTTCCCTTTTCAAACTATCATACCCCATGACAGGTTTTAATGTCAGAAGACCTAGTGAATCGATGTCTCTCCTGCGTCAATGTTACGAATGATTTCTGGTGAGTACTCTCTTTGGAAAACATTCTTCTTGCCTCATTCATCTCTATGAGTTCCTTATTTAGACTTGAATAGAAAATCGAATTATTTTCTGGATTGAAAATGCAAATTTTCCATTTTCAGATTTTTTTTTTTGGGTTAGGGCCTTTTCAGAATATCTATCAGATGTAGTTCAATGTCCAGCGTGGCTTTAGCCGGGGAAGTAGTTGTTTTCTGTTAGACATTCACAAAAATAACTTCATTTTAATCGTGGATTTTTCAATTCACAGAAAAATCTTTCTATCAATATTCAATTGAGAATGTTTCCTTTTTCAACATGAATACCCCACAAGAGGTTATCTTGACGATGGAAGATAGTGACTAAGGTTTATCTTTCAGTCGCAGATGATTCCACATCTGATTTTATGAACATCCTGTTTATATTTTCAACAAATCAAACTATCATACCCCATGACAGGTTTTAATGTCAGAAAACACTAATTTGAAAGTGACTCTCCAAAGAAATGATTCTAACTTTTTCCATCTTTGCAAAGTGAGATTGCTTCTTAAAAATGTGTTTCCCATTTCTTCCGGTCTTCCTGATGATCGTAGAAGCGTGAAATAGATTTTCGTCGACAAAAATGTATTGAAGACCTAGTGAATGCGATGTCTCTCCTGCGTCAATGTTACGAATGATTTCTGGTGAGTACTCTCTTTTGGAAAACATTCTTCTTTGCCTCATTCATCTCTATGAGTTCCTAATTAAGACTGGAATAGAAAATCGAATAATTATCTGAATGAAAATGCAAATTTTCAATTTTAGATTTTTTCTTTTGGGTTAGGGCCTTTTCAGAATATCTATCAGATTTAGTTCAATGTCCAGCGTGGCTTTAGCCGGGGAAGTAGTTGTTTTCTGTTAGACATTCACAAAAAATAACTTCATTTTAATCGTGGATTTTTCAATTCACAGAAAAATCTTTCTATCAATATTCAATTGAGAATGTTTCCTTTTTCAACATGAATACCCCACAAGAGGTTATCTTGACGATGGAAGATAGTGACTAAGGTTTATCTTTCAGTGCAGATGATTCCACATCTGATTTTATGAACATCCTGTTTATATTTTCAACATATCAAACTATCATACCCCATGTCAGGTTTTAATGTCAGAAAACACTAATTTGAAAGTGACTCTCCAAAAGAAATGATTCTAACTTTTTCCATCTTTGCAAAGTGAGATTGCTTCTAAAATGTGTTTCCCATTTCTTCCGGTCTTCCTGATGATGTGGAAGCGTGAAATAGATTTTCGATCGACAAAATGTATTGAAGACCTAGTGAATGCGATGTCTCTCCTGCGTCAATGTTACGAATGATTTCTGGTGAGTACTCTCTTTGGAAAACATTCTTCTTTGCCTCATTCATCTCTATGAGTTCCTAATTAAGACTGGAATAGAAAATCGAATAATTATCTGAATGAAAATGCAAATTTTCAATTTCAGATTTTTTCTTTTGGGTTAGGGCCTTTTCAGAATATCTATCAGATGTAGTTCAATGTCCAGCGTGGCTTTAGCCGGGGAAGTAGTTGTTTTCTGTTAGACATTCACAAAAAATAACTTCATTTTAATCGTGGATTTTTCAATTCACAGAAAAATCTTTCTATCAATATTCAATTGAGAATGTTTCCTTTTTCAGCTTCTTCCAATTCTGGGATTTGGACTTCTCGTGGTCTTCCAATAATATCAGCTGCCCTCTTAAAGCTACCATCGATTTGTATAGACAATGTTAAGGAATTCCCTGGCTACAACACTAAAATGGGCCGGAGCCCCATCATGCATAAACCACATGCGGATACGAATTCCTAATGGTACATTCTGAGGTAGTCCCGGCAATTCATTTTCTAAAAAGTGTCTGTAAGTTGCGCCATTCAGTCGGAACGGAAGAAAGGAAGGACCTATCAAGTAATTATCAATTATTGCCGCCCATACATTTACAGAAAATTGATACTGATAATGTCTTTCACTAACTGCGTGCGGATTTTCCAGAGCCCAAACATGGTTGTTATGAAAGTTTGTGATAGCATTTCGGCAGAAGTTTGCCTCGTCCGTGAAGAGTACATATCTTAAAAATTGAGGATTACCAGCCAATTTTCTCAAAAATCACTGACACATAGTAATGCGTTGGGGAAAGTCTCGTGGCAAAAGAGCTTGTACCCTTTGAATATGGTATGGATAAAATTGTTGATCGTGGATAATTCTCCAAACTGTGGACTGAGTAGAATTGAGAGCATTAGCAATTATTCTTGTACTTGTTTCTGGATTCTCCTCGAGAGGGATCAAAACAGCTTCTTCCAATTCTGGGGTTTGGACTTCCGTGGTCTTCCAATAATATCAGCTGCCCTCTTAAAGCTACCTGTTTCTGCCAAACGACGGAGGAGACTGGTAAATGTTGGAGCTGAATTGCCATCCTCAAGGCCATAAACGAAATGCATATCGGCTAAATGAGCATTATTGTTTAAATACATTTTTTCAAAATTAGTGTTCTAAAACTTACAGAAACTTCAACAAAACAACAAAACGTTTAACTGTCACATAATATGTAATTACCAAAACTAGTTACTTAAACGTCAAATTAATTTCCTAAGCATTCTTGTGAAAAATGCAAAATAATGGTAATAACTTCAACACGCATCGATTATCAAATAATCAACTTGATCTAGAAAACGGTTGCTTATAGCGACTTGTAACAAGGGTAGCTTTTTCACGTAGATATGATAGAGGAATTGATTTTTTGACTGAAAAATGTGCTAGAAATACGGTCAAACCCCCTACGAGTAAGAGCAATAATAACATCAGGTTCAAATTCGACACCTCAAAAAACCTCTCAATACCAATTTTCGTTTATTTAAGGTCAGTATTTCGAAAGTTATTTAAAAAAAGCGAAAGTAAAAATAAAACTTTAATACCCTGTATCTTGGAAACGAAGCGTTTCTGGACATATATTTATTTGGACAATTCATATTAGAATATTGTGAGGAATCACCTCCTGAAGTTTGTCAAAGTACTTTTGAATCATATATGAAAAATGGTAATATTAAGAGTAAAACATCGCAAAGTTAATATTAAAAATAAAACATCGCAGTTATGTGACAGGACAAAAAGAATAAAATGATATCTAAATATATAGTAGATTACAAAATACGATGAAATGTCTTCTTGAAGTTTGCATGTGTTTGTGAAAATAGATCAAGTGTATCTTGTATATCATTATAGTCTGTTTGCAATCTGGTCAAAGGAGTGTTCATTCCAGAGTCAGTTGTATGGAATGGAATTCTGAACTAAGGAGGATTACGTGTTCTTGATACAGCATTCAGATTCAACTGGCTCAGTAATTGTGGACAATCAATACTTCCATTGACTAGTTTAACGAGAAACATCTGATCCAAAATTCTTCTGCGGTTACTAAGGCTACATAGATAAAGATCTGAGGGCAAGTCTGCCTTAGTATTTTGCTCTGTACATTGATTTTTACGATATGAATAAGTTCTCAAAAATTTATTTTGAACCCTTTCTATTGAATTGCTATGAACGGTATAACTTGGTGACCAAACAATAGATCCATATTTTAGAACTGGTCGAACTAATGTGCAATAAAGTTTCATTAAGGTTCCAGGAGAAAAGTTGTAGCTATTTCGAGTAATAAAGCCGAAAGTTTTGAGAGCTGTATTCACCATATTATTAATGTGTGATCTAAAATTCATGGATGAGTCTACTAATATGCCCAGGTCTTTGGCATTCTATTTCTGTATTAAATTCTTCTGATACATAAAACACTCTGCAAAATATGAACGCGGCAATTTTTTTCCTTGTCAGAAAAAACCTTTATTAACTTTCAATATTTTAGAGTATAACTGGAAGCTCATTAATGGTTCAAACATATTTTGAGGCAATGTATATGAACATCAGATATAAGGCGACACGCGATAGCTCTGAGAAATGCATCACCAATTGTTCAATACAATATTCAATATATTTTATTTTTAACCTCCGCCACTGTTCGTTTGGCTGCTGGGGAGAAAGTGGTTGCTAACTTACACTGGTTACTTCACCTATGTTAGATCTAAGTTGAATTATGCAACTATTTGATACCCCTACTATGATTGCCATCAAGTCACAATGGAATGTGTTCGAAGGAAATTCATGAAATTTTTTGTATTTAAAATTAATGGAACCTACCCAGAGCGTGGGATAGCCAATAATTATCTATGTGATTGCCTTCAATTTTCTAGCATTGAATGGAGGATTATACTTCTTTGGTTTTTCTCTACAAATTATTGCACAATTCCTTTGACTTTATTAACATACTTAATGTAGCTTAATGTATCAGTTTGTACTAGGTCTTACAACATATTCAAAATTCAAAGGGCTAGAACCAATATTCTACTTAAATCCTCCATCTGTCATGTGTAATAACTAGATTTGCAAATACTTTGATACAAATATATGCAAAATCAATTAACTTATTAGGGTGGCCAAGGTTTACTCTTTTGTAATTAAATTATTCACTTGTTATATTTTCCTTTTTGGTATCTGCTGATACTATATGCACAAATTGTCCTATAAATGGTTTCTACCGTTGGACAATAAAGCTATAATTATCCGTTAATTTGCACTTCACACATAAAACAAGAAATCATCAAATGACCCAAAAACAATTAACTAATAAAAATACATAGCACTTCACTTCAATATAAAGTCATCACGTGATAGAAAATCATCATCTCGAAATTCCTGGAATCAGAGGGTCCAGTTCCTAAAAACATTCCGGGATTTTCCAGTCTTGTCATGAGACAATATGCAGTGGCGTAGTGTATTCGGAACAATATAAGCTTATGGTTATAAGTGTACCCTAGCTGATCTCACTATCTCAGCAACACAGGCAAAATGAATATTGCAATAGTTTAATATTCTATTAAAGTTGCACATTACATAAATTGGTGCTTTGAATAATAATTTTAAAGCACTAGTTTCAATGCCTCATTCTGGATCAACACCATTAATTTCAAACGATAACCATTTTAAAAACTTTGTCAACAAGGTTTATATAAACACTATAATAAGGGGACCAAAATTATAGAGCATACTCCAATGTAGAGCAAACATAATATAAAGTTTCAATACATACATATTAGTCAAACTTCTATAATTTCTAACAACAAAACCATAGGTTTTCATTGCTTCAAGCAGATGTGATTCTTGAAGATTAACTTCAGGTCGAAGATTACCCCTCAATCTTAAAATTAAATAATTAGCAAAACAAAGTATCCTACTTTGAATAGCCTCATACAAGTCATGTCATCACTTTACCAACCTAAAATGTGTTTTTTCAGAAAACTTAGGATACGGCATAAACTATAGATCCTAATAGCAATTGAAAATGTATATCTTTACCAGTGATTCTAGTATTGTTATCTTACAAGAATGTTAAAAAAGTGTGTGTGTGTGTCAGTCGCATGTCCCCGCACTTACACCCAAACCAACGGTATGGTTTTTTTACGAATTTTTCATTTTTCCAACTTTAAAATTGAGGGGAATTCACCTAAAAAAATCTGAAAAATGGAAATAAATAACCTCATATACAATTTTGTTCCAAAATAATTTCAAATATAGTAGTTGATGAACAATTTTTCATGATTTATGTTGATAGAAAAAAATCAGTAAACACGCTGAGAAAAGATGTGCGTCATTTCGGTTGATCATTTCCAAGGCTAATACAAAAAAAATATGCGAAAAGAGTTTCAGCGAATATCATCTTCCCACTATGATTCATCCCTTTAAGCCTAAACTTGTTTCATAAACTACTATTATAACATTTTCAGAATCAGACACAACTTAAAAACTTCACAACTACGACCAAAATATTTCTTTATTTATATTGATCTTCTACTATGAAACAATATCCAAAAGAGGTTTGTTTCCATATTCCACAAGTTCAAAAAATATATCATTGAAAGGTCTGAAGGTATTCAATGGGTTTCAGGCGTTTTTATTCCCGGATAAAATATCCCTGACAAAATATCTCCAAAGCAAAATATCCCCAAGACAAAACATCCCCAGATATAACACCCCCAAGACGAAATATTCCTGGACAAACGTACACAGGCACACAAGACAAATAATTATTTTCAGTTATAAATTCATAGAAATGCGTTTTTATTTAAGTTATTAGAAAAAAATAACATAACAAAATTATAATTACAAATAAACACAGATAATCAAATTAGTTGCTTATACAATATATAAATAAAGTAAAACAATAATTTCAATGGTTAAAAAAGAAAAAAAGTTGCCAAAAATTATAAAATTAACAAATACATAAATCATAATATTAACAAATTACCTGTTCGAAACTCAGAATCCGTGTGAATCAGTAAATTACATTTGGGGTTAGATGCACAATGTCATGATATATTGCTTTTATTTACTTTATTCTTAGCATACAATATTCCATCATGTAATCAGAGTTTTTGTCCCTTCTGGGACAGAACAAATTTTAATGGCATTGTAATTATATACTAGCCTAAAACAACAATTATTACCAGGCTTATCAACAAAATTGATATATCAAAACTTCAAATGTCTGAACCTTAATTTGCAACAATAGCAACGATACACAACAAACTTTCAGAGTGAAGTCAGGCAGAGAATGAAAACAGCTGACAGAACGTATACACAACTAATTGAAATACATGAGATGGGAAAACCTACAGAAACTAAACGTAACTTAACAGTCCACCACGGGATGTCAGTATAGAACCCATTTTTGACGCCAAATTATACTGGGATTTTTTATCATGGGGATATTTCGTCCGAGAATATTTTGTTCGGAGATAATTTGTCATGGGGATATTTTCTCAGGGAAATTTTGTCGGGGATATTTTGTCCGGGGATCAAAACGCCTAATACCATTCAACCTAAAAATCAAAGGTGAAGACACTTTCAAAATGTCACTCAGAAAACATCTGCTAGAAGGAAGCAGTCCCTAGTATTTTCCATAGTTTAAATTTTTTACCGTTTGTAATATTTCTTCGCAATGTGAAAGATGTCTTTGGATTTTGTATGTGCATATGACAGAAGAGTTTCATTGTTACTACTAAATATTCAATCTGTTCCTAATAAGATGAACAAACTTTTTGTTTTCCTTGAGCATACATTTTTTCCAAATTTTGTTTTTTTTTACCGAACCCTGGTTGAAATTTGAAGAGCCATTTGCATGTCCAAATTATATTATAGCCTAAAAATATTGTAAACCACTAACAACTTATGGGGGAACTATGATATTGTCAAAGAAAGCTTATGCAAAGAACTGACATTGAGAAATATTGACTAATTTGAATCACGTATAGTAGAAAATGAATTTGAATTCTGTGTAATTCATGACAGCAAAAATAATATATATTTCATCTGCATTTACAGAGCTCCATCAAGTGAGATTGCATCATTTTTAAATAGATTAGACACTTTTGTCAAGATTTTCAGTCAACTCACAAATCATCTTAGTGACTCTTGACACCCTACTATTATCGCACAACTTAAAAATGCTGGTCCAACTCGTATTTCACAATTCACTGCCACTACTACTGACTACATCTGCACTAACCTGGATGAAGAAAAGTTGGCTTGTAATATCATCCCAGCAGGTATATCAGACCATGAAGCTATTATATTAAATTTCCCTTTGAATTGTAATACGTTAAATAAAAACTTTAAAATTGACAGAATATGTAGCAAACGGAAGTATGGTGGAGCTCCTTTGGAGAATGAGTAGAGTTTATTTTCATCAATTTACATTTGTTTGTGACTGGTCAATTGTTAGAAAAAATAAAAATATATATAAAGATAAAGTGATTTAAGATCACAAAGTATCGTAGAACAGATAGTGTATGAGATACGAACACTATTAAAAGTAGAATTGAAAAAACAGTGACAAAGTACAAACATTGTATGAGATACAAACACTATTAAAAGTAATATTTAAAAACATTTTTATAATTTTTATTGATAAATATAATTGTTGGTGGTGCGGAGAGGCAAGCAGCAGAACGCCGTTCATATCAGGTCCAGTTTAAAGTCTACATTATATGTGACAGATTCAGTTAGTGAATTCCAAAAACTTTTAGTTGAAATCTTCGAGGATTGTTTCCCCAAACAGAGAATTAAAATAAAAACCTTGGACAACTCAAGGCATAAGAACTTCTGCAAACAACCTGAGATCATTACATATACAAAGAAAAAATACACTAATACCTTTTTTATGAAATACTTTAATAATTATCGCAGAATTTAGAGACATGTTATCAAAAATGCCATAGAAATTTATTGCAAAGATAAAATAAAAAAGCCTGAAATAAAAGCAAAGAGAATTGGGCTATAGTAAATAGTTTAAGAGGTAAAGCAAACTCACTATGAAAAGATATCGAAAGCAATCCCAACACTCTTAATAAATACTACAGTACAATAGCTCATAAACTGCTATCTACTTTTGCTTCCCAGCCAACCCATGGAATATTTAAGAACAGTCAATATCCCAAATAATTTTCACTTAGATGACACCAATTTACTCAAATTGAAAGAAATTTTATAACATAAAAAACAAAAATTCAACAGGAATTGATGAAATTTCCACAAAAATAATAATCAATCTTCCTGATTCAGCTTTAAATATGCTAGTTGAATATATAAACAAATCAATAGCAATAGTAATTCCAATATGTTAAGGTGGCGATTCTGAGGATCCTAGCAATTTTAGACCGATTTCACTGCTTTCAACACTATCTAAAATTATTGAAACACTCGTAAAAAACGGGTATTCACATTTTCAAAGTATAATAATATATTGACTGATTCCCAATTTGGATTTCAGACCAAAAAAAAGCACGCATGATGCCATTTCCTCTTTTCTCGAACATGTATACACCAACCTGAACAATGGTGAAACAGTGGCTGCAGTATTCTGCTAGTTCTCTAAAGCCTTTGATTGTGTGAATCATAGAATACTACTAGAAAATCTGCACTATTATGGGTTTTAGAGGGATATGTCATGATTGGTTCAAATCTTATATAAGTAATAGGAAACAGATAGTGAAATCAAATGAAAGTCTGTCTAACATCAGGGGTATCTCATGGGGAGTCCCGCAGGGATCTATCCTATTCTCTTCCTTTCATAATTAAATGACCGGCCGCTATTCCCGAGGCTATTCCCATTCAAAGCAATTTCACCATTTTTGCCGATAGTACTACCCTACTCTGGCATGGAAAAAATTATGATATGAGATTTGTGCTTTAATCACAAGAAAACAAATATAATGATATATATTGATTGCAACAACTTAAACGGACACATTTAAAAAAATTAATAAAAGTCCTATGAATATCTTTAGCCTTTTCGCTGCGGCTGCCATTTTTATTAGGAGTACCGTCACCGCGGCTGCAGTAGGCGCTGTAAACTATATTTGATTCCCGCAGTTAAGTGTTTGCGATTATATTTGCTTCCCGCAGGGTTGCCAGTTGTTATAAAATATCACAAATGCAAGAAATTCAGAGTTACCGAGTGAAAACCGCTGTACGTTCGCCGAATATTTTGGAATTAGGTATTCAATTGATGTCTCAAATTGTATGAAGTAATGTACACAATTATACACGGAATATTGTATCTTATTTTTTGTTCCTCCATCTTTATTTTCCTGTAGAAGTTCATCTTCTGTTCCTTCCAGAAGCCATTTCATCTATGGAACTTCAAAAATAACCTTAGCATTTCACATAATATAAAACATGAAAAAGTTGTCAAGCACAAACTCACATACCAGAAACTGAAGTGAAGAGCGCCGACAACAATGCATAAATATAGTTGATTCCCGCACGTAGAGCACCCTTTTAGTCCATGTTATTAATTCGCTTCCCGCAATCTACAGAACAACTCTTTGTATATCCAGTTGTCTATATTAGCAGTTTAATATACTTGATTTCCGCAGTAAACCCCCAAACAATGCATTTAAATATATTTGACTCCCGAACTATTAGATTAGATAGAAGTTGAGTTACAGAGAAAAGAGAAAAAAATAAAAAGAATGCTAAATTCATGGGCACCATTTTGATTTTCAACTATATTCGCTTCCCGCAGTGGAAGGGTTTAAAGAGGAACTGAAGGTAGATCAGCATGTTGCAGCTCTAACAAAAAAATTAGCATCGGGATGTTATGGTCTCAGGGTTGTTAAAAGATATATAATCATATATTCACTAAACTGAGGGCTATACATGATTATAGAAAATGTAGAAAACTGGTGAAATTGAATAAAGCCCACTATAATATTGAGGAATTTTACAATAAAACTCTGATATACTGATCTGCTATGACAATTGTTCACTTCTATTTTTAATGTGTACTGTTTATGGTCCATTTAAATTTTTTATAACGTCATTCTGTATTGTTCATTTAGTTATATATTTTTTTCATTGGTGCCCCATTTTACCCATTTAAAGCACGCCTCAGCGTGTTTAAATCGAACTTTACAAAACGCGCGTTTTTTCAATTTTTTATTATTGATCTGACAGGAGTACCTTGTAACGTCAAATAAAATATTACTAACAACTCGTTCATTTATATGTGATACCTCTTGCTCCTCCATCCATTTGATGAACTTTTCATATTCTTTTTTATATATATCACTGGATTTTCGCGGCATTAACCGCGATTCTGCCTCACTATTAAAAAAATCGATATTAGAATAATTCATTTTTGAGCTCTGTTGACAACAAATATTGATCTTTGATAACAAATTGCAAATGAATATCTGTTTTTCTCATTTCCATGACAACGAAAGGTATACCGATGTCACATCACGAATTCAACCATTTTGCATTATTAGTTCTTATTTCTATTTTTTGTAGTAATAATACCAGTATATATGATTTTAAAGTGCACCAATAAAAAAAATAGCGTAAAGTATTCGTGGATAACTGGTCTTAAAAACACTTGCTCTATTTCGAGTACTCCGGCTGCGCTGTCGTGCTCGAAAAATCGCGCGAGTTTTAAATCCCTCTTTATCCACTTATACTTTAATATACTATAGGATATACACTTTTTTCTAATTTTAACCACTATGCTTTGTCAATAAGAAATTCTGGTTCTTAGACAATAAAGTATATTTATCTCTCTCTCATATAGTAAAACTATAGTTTGCTACCTAGACTAAATGAAAAGTGAAATATTGGGATCCCATTTAACCATCATTTATTTCAGATGATCCCAAACTAAGTTCAAAAACAGAAATATCAGATGAAGAAAAGGAAGAAGACATAGATCCAGAAGAACAATTGGAGAGTATAAGGAAAAAACTCAAAACAAGTCACAATACAAAATCTAAGAATAAGTCTGTTGCTCCTAAAAGTAGTACTAATGATGATGAAGATGATGACTTTAAAGAGTATTATTCTAACAATGACAGAGATTTGGAGAAAGAAAAGAGAATGTATGAACCATTTATTTTTTTATTTTTATCAAAACACAATTATTATATCTTATGTTCCTCTAGAAAATAGCTTGACAATTTTTTAAGGCAAGAAATCAAAGAAGAAATAAAAAATGTCAAGAAAGACTACCACAAAAACAAACTAAAAAAAAATGAAGAAATAACTGAAGCAGAAAAAGAAGAGGATGCACGAAGTGAAATGTACAAAGTTTACAAAGAAGAGCATGATAAGTATAGGCATAAAAAAGAACTACTGCCAAAAAAGGGGGCTGGCAGAGAAAATTTCACTTTAGATTTATTGAATAAGTTCAAAAAGAAATTACAGACCGCCAAAGAAAAAGATCCTCCAGAAGAAGTTACTGGAGAAGACACTGATGATATTGATGACGATGAGAAATGGTTTGTTTATAATTATGAAGTTTTTCGTAGTTCAGAGTTGTTTTTTTTAGGCTATCGCATAAACTCAATTTCAGTGATGATAATCCGGTTCTAGCAAAGGATGCAAATACTAAAGATGATGACTGGTTTGAGATTTACGACCCAAGAAACCCTCTCAATAAAAGAAGACGTGGAGAAAATCCTGTGAAAGTTACTAAGTAAAAATGTTGTTTTGCATTTGCCGAACATCATTACATTAATTTTATAGAAAAAAATTAAGATTAGTAGAATCTGGAATATTGAGTGGGTAAGAAATGAAATGTTTTGGATTATTCACTTTTCATTATATTTATTACAGACATCAAAATATAAATTATCTCTTTAATTTCTAGTATATACTAAAAACACGTTCACCACCTCATAATAAATAATTTATCAACCAAGTTTCAGAATATTTTATTTCTCAATTATAACATCAAGATAAATAACAAATAGAAAAACAAATATTTACAAAATATTTTATCCAAACCAGGTGTTTATGGCAGTAAACGTGATAAAATTAAAATTCATAATAAAAATTCAAAGTAACAATATATGATAATCCTAAATTGAGGATTCTTCACTATTCATGTGCGAATCTAAATCCACTGAATGGTGAGGAATCAGTTTTTCATTTCAACTGAGATTTCCCATCTACTATTTTTACAGTCATATGTTATGTCTTTATACAGGACAAATTCAACAATCTATTGCCTTAATATATGCCTAAAAGTGCAACCCTGCACAAACAAATAAAAAAATTATGTACAATTTAGGCCAACATTTTTCCTCAATTGGTAAATAAATCCAGAACAAATAAAAAAATTATCTTATATTGGAAATAAGCCAGAAATCAAATCTTAAATTCACCTTAAAAATTACCTCCCAAATTATTTACTTATTGTGACTTACTAATAAAGAAATCATATTTCGACGATACATTTTGTATTGAACTACCCTTTTTTTATTAATCTAATACCTGAACTTAAATTGTCAAGTGACACTTAGATTATTTTTTCAGTAATATACCGGGTGACACAGGATATCGGGCCACCCCTGTAACTTCTGCATTCGTCAACGGATTTTTCTGAAATTTGGTACAGTTATATAAGCAACCATTTCGAATTTGATCGTGTAACAGTCCAATATGGCGGACTTCCGGTTTTTCTGGAAATGCCAGCAACTTTGTTTTTTCAAATGGAACACCCTGTATATTTTTACATATTCAAGTTCAACAGGTCGAAACAAGTCCAAACCTCATGTTAAATGTCATTAAAAAAAAATAAAAAAAATATTTTACCTCGTGGATATATGAGATTTGGTCAAGGCTATTCACAATGAGTCGCACATAACAAAAAAACATAATTTTTTATGCAAAATTATTTTTTGTGTCACTTCTTCATGAATCAATGAGTCACATCACATTTTGATCAAAAATTATTTTTTTTTCAAATGAAATCCCTATTGACCACCTACATGTCTCTCTAGAACATACATTCAGGAAAAAAATGACATATCATTTTTGTATTTCGGTGCAGTAACAAATTGTATACGTTCAAAAATCTACAACTAGTTCACGAGTTTCCTTGCAGTTCGAATAATTTTTCAACTTGGTAAGCTGTGGAAAACATCATTTCTGAATCTTGTCAACTAATTATGTTTCGCTGTAATCTTTCTTCTAAACTCTCGAAAATTAGTTAACTTCCGAGAATTGGTAGAAATGAAAAATGAAAATTATAGGTTTTTGAGAGTTGAGATGAAAGATGATAGCGAAACACAATCAGTTGACAATATTCAGAAATGTTGTTTTCCACAGCTTACTAAGTTGAAAAATTATTCGAACTGCAAGGAAACTCATGAACTAGTTGTAAATTTTTTAACGTATACAATTTGTTACTGCACCGAAATACAAAAATGATGTAATTTTTTTCCTGAATGTATGTTCTAGAGAGACATGTAGGTGGCTCATAGGGGTTTCATTTGAAAAAAAATAATTTTTGATCAAAATGTGATGTGACTGCACTGATTCATCAATAAGTGACATAAAAAATTATTTTTCATAAAAAATTATGTTTTTCTGTTATGTGCAACTCATTGTGAATAGTCTTGACCAAATCCACGAGGTAAAATAAAAAACAATTAGAATTTATTTTTTTTCAAAAAAATTACATTTGACATAAAGTTTGGACTTGTTTTGACCTGTTGAACTTGAATATGTAAAAATATACAGAGTGTTCCATTTGAAAAAACAAAGTTGCTGGCATTTCCAGAAAAACCGGAAGTCCGCCATATTGGACTGTTATGCGATCAAATTCGAAATGGCTGCTTATATAACTGTACCAAATTTCAGAAAAATCCGTTCACGAATGTAGAAGTTACAGGGGTGGCCCGATATCCTGTGTCACCCGGTATGTTCGTTCTTCTGAGTTTCAAATCTTATTCAAATTTGGAAAACATTTATAAAATCAAATCATAAAGATTCCCATTTATCTTCGTTCAATTTAATTTTGATCTATTATCAATTGCAGTAAAAAAACTAAAAGATTTACTTTTTCACAATACAATGAAAGATACATTTAAATATTGATTTATGAAGCATTGCCCATGATTATTCCAAATTAGTAACATTTGCATTCCTAGAAAGAGACAATAAAATTGGGTTGCAATAAAAAAGTCAATGATGGCTTTTTCAGAAGTTTATAAGTATATTTTTACTTTTTAAATTGTTGGTTGTCAAAATCATTTACATTACACAAATGAAATTTGTTGATACTGAGTTTGTTATATGATTTTCTTGTCAAATTATCATACATATGTAACAGCAAGGGAGGCCAAAACATAAATTTAACTATATAGGAAGTTCAACTAGATAGGAACTTTCTAAACTTAAATATTTACAAAAGTTAATTTATGAATCAGAAGTTCAGGTTATCAGTCATACATTTTGCATAAAAAGGAATTCTTTACTTCGATTTACAACTTTGTTGACTAAGCTGTATATATATATATATATATATATATATATATATATATATAGAATTATTCCACTCGCCACTTTTCTGTTCTGTTTTATTAGGACTTAGCATGTTGTAGATATCAAGCAGTGAATATGCACCACCTCTCAAAACCTTCAAAATTGTATTGTATTGATTATCCAGGATAAACTCATCAAGGTTTACATAAGCAAATATGTATTTTTTTCTTATACCTTAATAGTGCTTAGAATTACTACCTATTTTATCGAATCACAATTATCATAAATAACTATAGATATTATATTTACATCATTTTAACCATTTGAAAATTGCTTTGCTGTATTAATATAGGGTCCACTCTACAGTTCTCAAACTGCTGAAATGATCAGTTCATCACCATACTCAGAAATAAACAGTCAATCCCAAAAAATAGGTACTCATGCCTGAAATTACAGCTGTGATATATATAACAGAGAATGAAATAGGGCCCTTGTTATTCCTGATGCATAAACATTTTAACCATTCCAAAACCCGATTACGTGGAAATATTCAATATTCACCAGATTTAAGCGTCTTGCGTTGCAACGAAGCAGAGGACTAACAAACACATCAGTAACTAGGGTTATGCATCATTATGATTTACAGCACCCACATACACTAACAGTAAGGATTGAAATGGAGACACTCAAATACCAAACAAGCTGAATATCAAGTTGGCAATATCTAAATATATCTCAACACTTCTTCCTCCTCAAGATTAGTCACCATAAATAACAAAATTTAAATCAATTCAAAATGCTTTAGAAATCTTAATATTAGTAGGAAAAAAAAAGGAATTCTCCTAAAAACTTTTTCAAACTGAATAAATAAATACATACCCGTATCAATTATGATTTGTTAATCATGTGTTTACAAATTAAAGTATATAATCTTGCCTGATGAATGAAGACTTGATTGAATAAAAAACATTATTGGAAACATGAATATACCATACAAATATTGGAGTAAAAATCAGAGGAACTATGAAAAATCGGCAATATTAATTAGTCTATTGTGTTTTCAGTAGTTTCGGCAAAAATATATCCATCAGTTTCTCTAATTTTGCCTAGTTAGATATGCTGTTCATCCAATTCAAATAACGTTCTCCAATGATTGAAAGTGGTATATGGATATATGAGAATATACCGAAGCACACCGTTTTAGCTAGGATGTTGAGCTCTTGTGGGTATACTTAGATTCGGCCAACCTGTGTATGGACGTTTCGCCTTCACCCATTTGCGCCACCTGCAAAGCACCAAACACCTTAAAAGTGACCGTTTCGGTCCAATCTACATTTAATAAAAAGCTGATTAGATTAGTGGAAGACTATTAGTTTCATCTCAAAACCAATAAAAAGATCAATTTAACTGAATCTTTTTTGTTGAGTTCTGAATACAAAATACTCATTATATTTACAGAGTTAGAAGGTTAGGTATATGAAGATTGTAGGGAAAGTTTTGCCTTTCTACTTCTGTATTTCATTGAAATGATGTATTTTCAGATGGAAAAGTAAGAAGCCAAAAATTGCCTTCAAAGTCAAGATATTTATTCACAGCTACATTATTTTTCAACAAAATTGCTTTATATAATAAAACAAATACTTTATTTTGAACTGATAAATACAAATTTCAGTCTTTTCACTGGAAATGTAGATATCAAAAATATTGTTTCCCTTGATTTCCACTACACCACTGTCAAAATATTATGTTTTTCCAACTATCAGTTTTGAGTAATAAAGGTATTTTTTCATGCAACGAGAAGTTTTCTATTTGGATATTGAAATATCGGTTCCAAAGAAAGCATTCTGTAAAAATTTAATTTGAAAATGTTTATGCTTTCAAATAAATATCAGTTGAAAATATTTAGTTACTATTCAATAATGCTAGCAAAAAATACATTTCAAACATAATTTTGCTAAGGGTTGTTAAAATACGGAAATTTCTAACAGTGGGATAGAAATAAGGGAAACATTGATTCTAATGCACACTTTACATGCTACTGGAAAGAGTATGTATTTTAAGTAAGAAATAAAATATTATTATTTAAAAAAAGTTATGTTTGGTACTTATTTTTTATTACAACTTATCAAAAAAGTTTCAGAAAAATCAATTTATTCTTGCCCAGTTCTGAGATAATACTTTTATTTTTACTAATGTTCTTCCACTAGATGTTATTATGACGATTTTAGTTGAATTATTTTGAAACAATATAGCAAACCATACAGAAAGGTGGCTCTCAAAAGTGAGGGTAATAAAAGCATTGATGCTAATGTATTTTCCCCTAGAAAGTTATAACCTTCAGTTCATCAGCAGCCACCATTCTCATGCATGTGGTGCCTCAGAAATACTCTTTATCTCCAAAGTCTTTATCTTTTTAGTAAAATTATAGAAATATAATCAAGATAGGAATAATAAATAATTTGGAATAAGTTGGAAAAAATTGTTCAAGCATAGCAGCACTTGTCATTATCAGAAATGGTGTTTTCTGTGCACCAATTAAAATAATATTATAAAAATGTATCTATTATTTACTTGCTGAAAAAACTCATTTGATGGACTTTGTTTTCTCAGTAATTATGAATCTATCCTAAAAAAACAATGTGTCCCAAGAACATAAACTTTTTTTTCACCGCTTGGTGATCATCTGTAGATTATAAACTTTCAAGGGGCGAGTAAAATCAACATAACAAACAGAAGTACAAGCAGTCCACAAGAACCCAAAATGTTTTTCATCACAAATTATTATTTAAATACCTCACAAACAATACACTCCATATTGAGAATTCGATTAGTTATAAAATATAAATTGATTCCGAGTGATTTGCAGAAAATACATAAATCAAGTCAACAGACAACCTATCAACTTGAAAATCACCTTCGTACTAAAAACAGAAAAAAGGGCAAAATAGGTTTTGGTACTCCATAACAGTTTTGAGAGATATAGGATCAATCCTAACATAATGTTCGACAGCTTTTTGTTTGAGCTACCGAAAACACTTGGTTTTGTAAAAGCACTGTAACAAACGGTAACTAATGTTGCATTGTTGGTCCTTCGTTCCCTTAAAACTCTCAGAGTACCTGCAAACCTACTGTGAAGTTACTCATGTGTTGATAACTGAAATGTAAATTCATCATTGGATGACTTTTATGAAGTTCTTGTTCACATTTTGCATTGTTTTTCTTGATAGCAACTACAATGAAACTGACACAAGCTAATGAATATTTTACAAAAAATATTGATCACAGTTACACAATGAAGTTTTTCTTCAGAAAATCTTACAAACCAGAAGTCATTTCCGAATCATATCCAAAGCACAAACCACTTCCTCATTAATGTTCCTAATATTAGTTATCTTCGTAGTCCTCTCACATCTTATGAAGAAGCTGGAATATGTAGGTAAAATTGTTGATTTTTTAGCTTTGAATGGAATCGGATGAAAAAATGGGGAATTGAAAGAAAAATACCAACTTTTAGGAGCACTACGTCTTTACTACTCCCCTTGTCTTGGGCCATGAAATATTAGTCCTGCATTGATAACCTAACACATTATTTTTGAGAGTTCATGAGAATACAAAAATATTTGGTCGATCCAAGAAAATAAAACTTAAAAAATTTTTGTCACTAATATTTTTTATATAGTGTTATATCTTTAATCCTGAAATGCAGTAATGTATCGAGGCTATTAACTAATTTGACCTTCAAGAATGGATAACATATATTTTCATTCCAGGGAAAGATAAAATCCTAAATATGGAAAGAAATGTATTGATACATCCCCAACAACATTCCAACAATAATCAAATTGACTACTACAACTATAAATTTGCGTTTAAATGCCAAATGTTATGTGGAAGTTATGTTAATACAAGACAGGCAACAACGTAGTGAATCTAAAAAAAGTGTACCTAGGCTCGTATTGAAAAAGATTGTGAAGACGACAAGTAATATCAAACGAAACATTATTGAAATGAATATTATTCATTTTTGCTGAGAAAAAGTTCCTTGATATGCATCTACCTCTAATGGTATTCTGAAAAAGGGACTGCCAACAATAATTGATGCAATATGGTATGCAGCAAACTAAATAGATTGATTCAGGATTAAAGCAGACCAGCTAATTTTGGAATGTCAATTGCAATAAATTTATTCGTTTGGAGATTCCATAACAGTGAAGAAGTAGAATGAAGCAGGTGGTTTTGGAAAACTACCAGATAAGTCAAGCTTAGCCTAAACTAGAGAAAGAGAGAGAGAGAGAGGTGCTGAGCGATCCTAGACAGTCAGAGTTAGTGAGAGCTAATGGATGACGTATGGAAAGAGAGTTTCTCTCTTTCTAGCAAACCACATCACTCATAATACTACCAACTTGAGGTTCATGGGAAGTTGTCAAAATAATGGAATTTCATCAACATAGATTCTATGTCAACCAGTCAGAAACAGGATAATTTGAAAGTCATAAATAGATTCAATATGGGAAACTGAAGTAAATTTAAAACTCCAAGGGAAGTGAATTTGAAGTTGTTAAGGTAGTACCGCCACAAGACAGTTGAATTAGGAAATTATTAAAATTTGGCATACGTATTGTTTAACATGTGAACAATACCTCCATAAAATTTTAACAAGTTTCACTATCCCGAACCCGAGATATATATAATTGAAGTTGACTCAATTAACACGTAACATATGGACCCTGCATAGGCGAACAGCACATTATTAATTCTACCGTTAGTACTAAAATTAAGAAGTTTATGAAAAACGAGGAGGAGCTAGAGCAGGATATCACAGATATTGTGAAAAAAAATCAAAGTGATTGACCATCTAGTTTGACAGATATAATCAAAACTACTCTCGTTATTCAAAATAGTCCACGGGGAAGCGCACAACCTAAAGGGGGGGTCGTAGAGAAATGCGGATTGTGCCAGGGGACTTTTTAAAGAAGGACGGGGGACCATAAAACTCCTTCTCCTAGTTTAGTTGACCCCATCGATTTTAACGATACCCCCCCCCCCCCAAAAGTTCAAAAAGAGTACTACAAAAAAGTCCATTGAAGTTTTATCGAAAAACGATCATTTTTTTCCCATGGCGTATGATTTCTGCGCTTTTCAGGGACATCAATTTTTTGAGTCGCCGACTTTCTATAACAAAGAAATTTTCTAGAGTCGATTGGAAAGGCAAGTGCCCCCTTGAAAAAAAATTTTTTTTCACGTTTCAAATCGAAAAGTCCTTTGAAATTTTTCGATTCCGTCGAAAATAATTTCCTAATTCAACTGTCTCATGGCGGAACTACCTTAAAGGAAGATGAAAGTAATAACGAAACAAGAGCTGATAAGCCTTATCTATCTAATGTTGAATTTTTAGTCCTGATTTGAGGTAGCAAACTGCGTCAGTTGACTTACTAATGTACCTAAATTTGTTTGAACCATCTCAAAAGCAATCCCAGGTACATCAAAGAAGCTGATACAAAATAAGTAGGTTCTCTTGGGATTTCCAGACACTGATTGGGTAGTTAGTTACTGGTCACTTTTGTAAATTATATGGATTCAAGTGATTTGAGTTACCAGAAAGGAGAGAACAGCTTCATTGTTATAAACTGACGCTGAATATATTTTACAGACTAAAGCTGTTTGAAAAAGAATATTGATTGAAGACATTTTAAATGATTTACACGTTGATTCTTTGAAACCAACCACAATTTTGGACGACCATCAAGGACATATAAAAAAAATCATTGATTTTTTTTTAGAGAAAAAATATTTCTGCATTTCAAAAATAATTCATATTTTTCATAGATTTTTATCTTTCACTGCTTTTCAGTTTCAAAAGTTTAGGATAGAATTAAATCATTCATTAGACTCAAAAAGGGATGACACTTACATCTGAAGTGTCATACATGGTGTCCCATAAGTCACTGGAAATTATCTTTGGAAAATGATCTCAGAGGGTGTTGAGAATAGAAAACAATTTATTGTTCGTAACTTCCAGACTTTTCAAGTTTTTTTTACGGTGTGCATTCAAGACTCAGATACTATTGAAATGAAAATTACAATCCTCTGCAGTTGTGCACCGAATCACTACCAGAAATATTTTCCCCTCATTTTTACCAATATTTACCCAAAGAGGGAACATTGGCGTTTAATCTGCCCATGCAAACGTCTCTATTTACATAAATTCTAAACAGAGATAATATATTCAAAAACAATTCATTCTAGTGAAGTGTACTAAGAAAAAATTGTCCTCTGAAAAAGGAAACTCATTTCATGGTGAGCATTTCTGAATGGGCCCGTATCATTTATATAATGTCTGGGTGCTGTGGTATGCTACTACGATGTAGTTGTACTGGCTTAAGGTGGTTCCCCCACGAGACAGTTGAATTAGGAAATTATTAAAATTTGGCATATGTATTGTTTAACATGTGAACAACACCTCTATAAAATTTCAACAAGTTTCACCATCCCGAACCCGAGATATATATAATTGAAGTTGACTCAATTAACACGTAACATATGGACCATGCATAGGCAAACAGCACATTATTAATTCTACCGTTAGTACTAAAATTAAGAAGTTTATGAAAAACGAGGAGAAGCTAGAGCAGGATATCACAGATATTGTGAAAAAAAATCAAAGTGGTTGACCATCTAGTTTGACAGATATAATCTCGAGAAGTACTAAGGTTTAGGCTGCATACGATATATTTTGCAAGCGAATGGTGGGGAACAGAACGGAGAGCGGCAACAGTGTAGCACGGCCAGGCTCAGTTTGAAACGCTCACATCGTTGTCTGTATAGGCAACCTTTTCTGTGTGTTGAAGCATAGCTCGGATAGTTCCGTCAAAAAGTTTACTCGCAATGTCAGATCAAAAATACTTTTAGAATAAATTTTACGAAAGCAAATGATATTCGTACTATATCTACTGGCACTGAGTACGTATATATATGGGCTTTACAAAGTTATTGATTACGATCCGAACGGCATCTCGCTTGTCCCCCAGATATTCAATCATATGCAATTTGCATTGGAATTGAAAATTCAAACTGGAAAATTATTACAAGTTTTTGGGTGTAAGTTTTACTGGTCGTGCGATGAGTTGGGCCAAAAGAAGACTCCAGTTTAATACTGAAGAGGAAAAATAATTTTCGCTACACATTCACTGGAAAGGCAAGTAGATCCTTGAAATTATGAACAAAAATTGTTTAATTTTTCAAAAACACCAATTTTTTTCCACAATGATGAAATTATTGTTGATAATTTCTACATACGCAGAAGTTTGCTTTAATTATAAGTTTTCTTTTTTCATTTTCACAAGCAATGAACTTGATATTAGTTCAAATCTAGATCATGAAATAGGATGAACTCATTTGAGTTTAGTGAATGGACTTTAAATCAAAAAATTCATATTCATTCACAAAGGAGTTTTATTTTTTCTAAACCAATTAACTGAAAAATTATGCTAACACAAATGTTATGTACAAACACTAAATAAAATAAAGACATACATAACTACAAAATACTTCAAACAAACCAAACATGCTATAAAAAATGGAAAAACATGCAACTACCATATCATAGAGGGTTTTTCTTTGTAGAATATAAAAATCTATCCTACAAGCAAGTGTGTTAGTGCAAGTACATGAGGTTTCTAGTGTGCTGAAACTGAGCACATATATCAAATTAAAATCTAAGATACACAAAGTGGAATTTAGTCAGTAGTGATAACTATATAAATTGATGAATAGATCACAATACAATAAATATTTTTGTGAATATGCTGGATATTTCACGACTACCTCATTTCAGTGAGGTTTAGAGAATATGGATCATCAGATTTAAAACTGATTGAAAATAGTACACACAATATCTGAGAATTCTTTACTTTGAATATTGTTTTCTATATTCCAAAGTATCATTGGAAATTATAATACAATACAATAAGTTGCCAATGAAATATATGGGATCAGCAAGAATATCCACATTTAATCAGTTTCTTTTCAAAATAATTATTTAACCAAGCGTGAAATTAGAATCTGTGTGCAAAATATTTTTATGTCATATTTTTGGAATAATAGCCTTCAAGAATAATTCCTTTACAAATATTCAGTCTAATTTATCACAACATGCGGAAAATAAAACGATGTACTCATCTTCAAAATTTAAGACCAATCTGAGAAAATTGAATTTACGATACGCAACTGATTTAATGTCCAAATCTCCATGCGTCATGACTCAGGCATTGTTGATCGTATCGCTCGCTTAACCAGTTTGGTATGTAAGTCAGTGGGTGAACAGCTATGTCTGCTCGAGTTCACATTATTAAATTAAATCGTATCTAAATTAATTTCATGGACTGATACTTTTTTATATGTGTTTATAAGTGTTCACATCTTAGGGATATTCTGATGATTATTACACATGGTGCAGGGAATGAAAGTATCTTGTGTTTTTTTGTTATTTTTGTAATGTTCTAATGTGACTCAAGGTAGTTCTGCCACGAGACAGTTGAATTAGGAAATTATAAAAATTTGGCATACGTATTGTTTAACATGTGAACAACACCTCTATAAAATTTTAACAAGGTTCACCATCCCGAACTCGAGATATATATAATTGAAGTTCACTCAATTAACACGTAACATATGGACCATGCATAGACAAACAGCACATTATTAATTCTACCGTTAGTACTGAAATTAAGAAGTTTATGAAAAACGAGAAGGAGCTAGAGCAGGATATCACAGATATTGTGAAAAAAAAATCAAAGTGATTGACCATCTAGTTTGACAGATATAATCAAAACTACTCTCGTTATTCAAAATAGTCCACGGGGAAGCGCACAGCCTAAAAACGGGGTCATAGAGAAATGCGGATTGTGCCAGGGGACTTTTTAAAGAAGGACAGGGGGACCATTTGAGGGTCTGAACGCGGAAAAAACTCCTTCTCCTAGTTGATCCCATCCATTTTAACCGATACCCCCCCTTCCCCCCCAAAAAAAAAGTTCAAAAAGAGTACTACAAAAAAGTCCATTGAAGTTTTATCGAAAAACGATAATTTCTAGTTTCTAGTGAGTGGGGGAGGGGGGGCCCGGGTTTGAAAAAATTTTTTTGCTGCGCTTTTCGGGAACATCAATTTTTGGAGTCGCCGACTTTCTAAAACGAAGAAATTTTCTATAGAGTCGAGTGGGGGGGCAAGTGCCCCACTTCAAAAAAAATATTTTTTTTCGTTTCAAATTGAAAAGTTTTTTGAAATTTTTCGATTCCGTCGAAAATACTTTCTTAATTCAACTGTCTCGTGGCGGAACTACCTTAAACCATTAAATCTCCAAATTTGGTGTCGGTGCTTACTCTATTGAAGGGAAAGTGGTTTAGCTAAACCGTTCGTGTTACTTTAAATTTGAAGCCATAGATATCGCACTTCTCCAATAAAAAGGTATTTGTTTTAGTCAGTTTTTTTTTCAATTTTCTGACTATTTGTGGTGAAAACAATGTACTGGATAATTTTTCGCATATTGTGGTAAATCACGCTGTATATATATATATATATATATATATATATATATATATATATTATGTTGAGATAGTTTCTCGGGTTTCCGTCAGCGTTTTATGTTCTTGGTCCTCAAAAGGTCCGATTTCACGACGATTTGGCAAATTCACATTTCCCATCTTCAGGTGATGTCTAATTCATTCGATTGTTTCGGGTTTGAAAACATCACAGAAGTCACTAAATCTGATTTTTGTGGAAAATTCTATGTTTTTTGACGTTACTTCATAAAAGACTGGATTTATGGAAAAAATTTAAATGAAAAACTTGTAGGAAATTTAATTTCCTACAAAAAAAGTCCTATAAACCGAATCGCCAAGATTGATATTTTCCATGATATAAAGCGTTGACTTTAATAATAAATAATAAAAAACTTTATTTGCTCAAATAACATATGATGTTTTGGCATCGTCAGAATTGTGGGTGATAAAGTAGTTAATTTGAGTACCAGAAAATATCTATATAAATATGAAATATACATGGATTAATATATCTAGATAGACAAAAAATAAATAAATACAGTAATTAAAATACACAGGAACACCAAAATGTTTAAGAACATAGAGATGAAAAAATTTTTAAAAAAAAAAAAATACAATACGGAACTGAAAAGTAAAAAATAAAATAAACCTTCTTAGTGTCAATAACTAAGCTCCTAAACTAATGTAAGTAACTAATTTTGAGTCGGCGCCAAACAAACAAGCAAATGAATTAGGTAAGGCGTAAAATGCGCGGAGACATTCTGATAATTTTTTTGAAGTAATTTAATGATCTTTGTTGATTGTTCGTTTGGCGCGGACCCAAAATTAGTTACTTACATTAGTTTAGGAGCTTAGTTATTGAGACACTAAGAAGGTTTATTTTATTTTTTACTTTTCAGTTCAGATTTCGCGGTTTAATTTTTGTTAAAAGTTTTTATTTTCAATTTTGTGGCTGAAATCTACTAATTACTACCTACTTGTTTTTTATTACTTCCAAAATACTTACTTACCCACCTTACTTCAACTATTACCAGTTAAATAATATGATTATCTACTTTTACTATTTGTTGTAATATAAATTATTTTTGTTGTTCTGGTTAGTTTATTTCATTACTTTGTATATCATTCCATCCTCTCATAGAATATAATGATTGTGATAATGACACTAGCGATCTGTCATTGTCAACAACATATGTGTGCCAATGTTCACAAGAGAAAAATCAATTATCCCCTATTTTTCTACCCGTAAGAGTGGATAATTCCATTCGAAATCCAAATATGATCAACTATGAGGTATACCCTATCTGATAAAAGAAGAATCATCCAAATAGATGATCCCAGTACAAAGTTATGCCTGATAGAATCGGTTAACGGACCAGAATTCAGAGGGTGAGTGATCAATATATTCTTCATTTTGCTACACTTAGGGAAGGATTTAATCTTTTAAATTCAAATGGGACCAACTTCGAAGTACACGCTATCCACTGAAAAAAGAATTATCGGAATCGGACGCCTCAGTAAAAAGTTATGCGTGATCATACATAAAAAAACTAGAGACTAGAGAACCTCCTCCTTTTTGGTTTCGTCGGTTAAAAATATCATAGCATATTTATTGAGGAGAGAACATCAGCATTAAAGAATTCTTGAATGTTGTAGACATCGAGTGTAAGAAGCATTTTTTTTATTTCTATTTTGAATTTTGTTGTTGGAAGTTCTTTCATTTGCTTGGGAGGAAGTTTATTGAAAAGTTTGATAGAGAGGTTGATAAAGCTTTTATGAGTTAAGGTGAGTCTATGTTGTGGGATTATTAGATAATTTTTGTTTCTTGTGCCATATAAGTGTAGTGTATTTTGTTTAGAGAAGTTTTGCTCATTCGATTTGATGTAATATAGACAGGGGTATATAAATAACGCTGGTAGAAGAATGTTTAAATTTTTGAAATTATGTCTGCATGTTTCAGTAAAAGGAGTTTGTGTTATTGCTCTAATAGCTCTTTTCTGCATACGAAATATTTTTAACCAGTCTGTAGCATTCCCCCATAGAAGTATTCCATATGATATTTGACTGTGGAATAATCCCATGTAGGCTACCCTACAAATTTTCGTGGAAGCTGTTTGTGATAGTTCTCTCAGTAAGAAAGTTATACTTGCGAGTTTTTTCGTGAGAGCTTGGATATGATGTTTCAGTGACAGTTTAGAGTCGAGATGAAGTCCTAAGAATTTAATGTTGTCTATTTCCCCATTAATTTCTCCGAGAGAGAAATTTAGAGGTACTGTTTTGTTTAAATTAAGACTGAACTGGTTTGAGGTGAACCAAGGCTTTATCTGTTCAATTATATTTTTATTTATTATTTCCGTGTTTCTTGGATCACAGTGAGTGTGATAGACAGTGGTGTCGTCAGCATATAAGATTGACTTAGCATTATTAAAGTTGAATGAGATGTCATTCACATACAGGATGAATAATAGTGGTCTTATGATTGAGCCTTGGGGGACCCCTGTTAATATATTTTGAACTGTGGATTTGATATTATTATATTCTACAAGCTGAGTTGTTTGTTAAGTAGGCCTCAGTGAAATCAAAAGAGTTTCCCCAAATGCCATATAGTCCCAGTTTCCTTAGTAGGGTGTTGTGATTGACTCAGAAGGTAGTAGATAGTATCTCGCCTCTCTCAAAGGCCTCAACTGTCGTAATATGAAATTTTTGAGAATTATCGAATCAAACTTTTTATATTACGACAAAGTTAATGCTTTATATCTCGAGAAATATCAATCTTAGCGATTCGGTTCAGACTTGAAATTGAATTTTCTACAAGTTTGTCATTCACATTTTTTTTATAAATCCAGTCATTTAAGAAGTTACGTCAAAAAAATAATAGTTTGAAAAAACTAGAAAACACGCTTTTATAGAAAACCAGACTGAAAAAATAAGAAACAAATTTATTTTATTTAAAAAAAAGTGTGGGGTGCATGGTATTGCCTCAGCCAACAATTACCTGTGATCTGCGACATTTCTTACTTTACTGCCCTGGGTGTGTAATGTACTATATAATTATTGATACCATGCACCCCACGCTTTTTTTTTAAATAAAATATTGTTTTTTCTTATTTTCTATTTTTTTAGTCTGGTTTTCTATAAAAGCGTGTTTTTATTTTTAACTATTATTATTTTTAAACTTTTTTAATTTATTTTCAATATTGAATAAAATTTTTAGACCATAATCACAAAACTTGCGGACATTTTGGAGCCGCCATCTTGAATCCTTCAATTTTGACAAAATAATCATAATCTCCGACCCCAAAAACCCCCACCCCCCAATTTTGAATAGAATCAGACCATAATCACAAAACTCGTCCACCATTTTAAAGCCGCCATTTTGAATTTTTCAATTTTTACAAAAGAATCATAATATTCGACCTCAAAAACCCCCACATACCAATTTTGAATAGAATCAGACCATAATCACAAAACTCGTCCACCATTTTGGAGCCACCATCTTGAATTTTTCAATTTTGACAAAAGAATCATAATCTCTGACCACAAAAACCCTCAGATCCCAATTTTGAAGCGAATCGGACCATAATCACAAAACTCGTACGCCATATTGAAGCCATTTCGTTTTTTTTTTCACACAAAAATTTCCTAACGCATTGTCACCGGAATTATGTACACCTGCCAAATTTCAAATCATTCGGACGTCTAAAAGGTCAAAATAGCGCCCACAGGAGTCGGTTACAAACAAACAAACATACAAGTGAAGCTAATATAAAGCGTGTAAAAATAAGAATTTTCTACAAAAATCAGATTTAGTGACAATCTTACAGGTGCAGATTACAGCTACGTCGCAATAGGCCCTTTTGTAGAGCATGTAATCCTGAGTAAATCGCGCTTTAGTACGATATGATAGCATGAAATGCCGCTGAGTTATAGATATTTGAAAAATACGTGTATTCAAATGGGAAATCTTTCCATGCTCTGGGAAAGTACTTAATGTTAATATTAAGAGCTCAAATTTTCAGGGTTTTTTTTTTGACATTTCCAACAAAATTTAGGGTTGGGAGCAAAAAACAAAAAAAATAGTAAATAAAACACCCTAATATAAAAAATATGCCCTGGTGCAGAGTTTATCACTTCCACCGATTATGTGAAGAAATTAAAAGATAAACAATCAGAGGAGCCAAAAAAACTCGTGAAAAAACAGAAATTAAAAACGACACCAAAGCAAAAAAATAATCTAAAGTAACTTTCGACACTAGTGCATGATTCCAATTCGGAAGATGATTACGAAATGCCCAAATCTCCAACTCCTCCAATAGAAAAATAAATTCACAAAGAAGCAATACCGGGAGATTTCATTTTGATAAAAATTCCAGTTGCAAAGAATAACGTTTTCCATTATTACGTCGCAAAAGTACCATGTTTTGATGAAGAACTTGAAGTAAGCTATCTTCGGAGATCTTCAAAAGATGATGGAAAATTTGTTTACCCTCAAGTTCCCACTATTGCTATAGCATTTAAAAGTCAAGTTGTCTACCAAAAACAATAAGATCACAACAAAGAACAAAAAGACAGAATTTGTTATTTTCATTTTCCATTAAATTAGATAATTACAATGTTCATTAGAAATTAAATAAAAAATTGTTTGGGGAGCAGTTTTATATTTATTCTTCTTTGTATCCAATAGCCCAATGGTGTTTTAAATGTAATTTTATGAATAAAAATATCTTGGTTTCCACTTTCCACCCGATTCACTGGGTAAGTGGAACCTACTACACTGAATTTATTTTCTTCAAGAACATATTTTTTCAAATTAGCAGTGTTTGACCTACTGACTTTCACATAATATGATGTACTTTAATATTTTTCGTTCAAACAGATTACTCCAATTTTTTGGGTTTCATTTACCCCGGAGTACCTTAAATGTAATTTATTCTCGCTGATCACCATATTCCAATCCATCACCATTTTTGTAACACATGAGATCATTCATTTTCACTCTGGTGGGGGAGGGGGAGGTACATTGGGGGGAGCATCCATGGGTAATGGCGGGTTAGCACTATTAAGATGTGGAAGCATAATTTGTTGCTGATACATGTCAGGATGATACATGTAACCTTGGTTATAATAGGAATAAACCGAAGGTTCATGATACATATAGGGTGGCGGGACTCTCATATCTGCTAAACTTGGTGGTGGGGGAATTTGACTGTAGTAGAATGGTTGTGATGGAGGTTGTGGAGGAGGTGGTGGTGGTGGTGGTGGAGGCATTGGAGGGGGATATCTAGAAGCTGATCTAGCTGGTACATGTTTATGTAGACCCATGCGTTCATGTGCCATGCGCTCATGTGAATTGCGTTCATGTGATATCATTCGCTCATGTGGTACAATACGCTCGGGTTGCACCACACGTTCAAATAGTACCACACGCTCAGGTGGTACCACACTCTCAGAGGGTACCACACGTTCAGGGGGTACCACACGCTCAGGAGGTACCACACTTTCAGGTGGTACCTCATGTTCAGTTGGTACCTCATGCTCAGGTGGTACCTCAAGATCAGATGGTGCCTTACGCTCAGGCCCTACTATGTGCTCAGAAGGTACTTCAGGTCTATAACCACGTCTAGAATCACTAACCATACTTGAGCTTACCTTACTATTAGAGTGCCTTCCATTTGTTTTATAATCCCTATTGGATTTGGGAATTTTATTTGGAGGCATTTCTGATGGGGAGCTTCGATCCCGTTCTCGTTTTTTGCTGATGATGTCCAAATTGGGGCAGTTGCTGAGCTTCTCCTTGGGAATTTTAAGTTTGATGCCTATACTTGGAAGAGGTGCAGATTGAGACAGCTCGGATATACTTTCAGAGTTGATCTTGTTTTTGGGAATTTTAATTTTCAATGCTTGCGTAGATGATGTGCTTTCTGTCACAACCTTATCTCCGTGTATTTTAATTTTGATAGGTTCAGGAGGCACTGCTGAAGTATCTTGGCTTTCTCTATTCCTGTGCTTCTCACGATCTTTGTCTTTGTGCTTCTTTTTCTTTTCCCTATCATCCCTATTTTTGTCTTTATGTTTGTGTTTTTCTTTATTTTTCTTTTTGCTCTTGTGATGGTGACCTGAAGATTTATCATCTTGAGGGTGCTCCACCTGCTGTGAGTTGGAAGTAATACCGGATACCTTAACTGCAGATAAGTGACCCACTGTCGATGCTTCTTTCAGTAAATTACTTATTATTGTAGGATTTGTCTCTAAACCATTCACTATGGTAGATCTATTATTACTATTGTCATTGTTACTTTCACTAACACTGATTGGAATCACATCAGGTATTCCAGTATTGCTTTCATTAACACTCTGTTTGACTGTTTCAGTTTGTAAGTCAATATGAGGTGTTATAACGTCTGGTACTTGACCCATTTTGGTAATTCCTATCGTGTTGTCACGCATGAGGTTTTCGAATCCTTCCACTTGATCGATTTTTTTCATCACAGGCCTCAATTCTGGTTCAGAACTACTAGAATAATTCCTACTACGTCTACTTTCAATGGGTGAAGTTAAGGGAGATAAAACATTTGTTAAAATGGAGGTATCGTTTTGCTTTTTTCCAGAGATAGGAGATGGAATGGTTTTCTTATGAGGAGGCGTTTTTTCTGGAGAAAACAGGCTAGGTCTTTTTATGACAGGAGGTGTGGGTATTTCTTCTTTGACTGATTCAGTATCAGTCCTAACTTTATTGTCACTATTTACAGTTGAAGTATAGGAACCACCATTGTGGTGATATGGTTTGGGAGGATTACCACTTTGACCAACACTTTGTTTAAGGACGGACTTTGACTGATCAAAACTGAAAGGCGATTTGATTTTTTGTGAGGTAGAAAGAGGTTTGTTTAGGTACACGCTATTCTTATCATGAGAACTGGCACTCAGGTGTTTTTTTATGTTTTCCACTTCAGATAATTTCAGAGGAGGCTTGCCATCGTCGGGTCTACGCATTGAAGGGTCATGCTTACTAGAAGGAACTTTCATCGGATCCATCCTGGACCTATTATTCGAATCGATTCTTTGTTTTTCCGCACTATAGTTCAACCGTGACTCCATGAAATTATTCGAACTGTTCATATCAGGTTGGCTATTAGATTTGAGAGCATAATCCCGTTTTTGCAAGTCTTTATTATCGGAACGCACCAACTGAGAATGAGCTTCCTTGCCATGATCACGATTCGGATCTCTGTGTTCTTTGTTCGCTATACCAAAAGGTGAAATGGCAGAGTCTCGAAGAATGTCTCTAGGCTCAGCTCTACTGCTAGGTTGATATCCTAGCGAAGGTCTGGGGTGGGGTTTCAGTTTGGGGTCCATTGGAGGTCGATGGTGGCCATGAGATATCTTGGGTTGCCCAAGCATTGGAGGTTTTTGCTGATGGGCTCCTAACCTTTCACGATTTCTATCTCTCTCCCGTTGCTGTTGGCTGCTTGTACCCACTTCATGTGGCCTGGAAGACCGGTGTTTGTGAGGGTCAGCTTCAATAGCTAGAAAATTAACAACAAATTATAATCCATAGCATTGAGTAATTATGACATGTAATTGAATATCAAATGGATATATTTCTGGAATGAAGATACTCTCAAAAGAGTATTTCTATTCAAGAGTAAAAGTTCTTCAAAGTTCTAAGTAACTTTAAATAAGTTCAGATGCTGCATTTCCATATCTTACATTAGATATAATTTGATTTTCTACAAAATTTATAGTGATTTCATATAAAAAAAAAGAGTTAATTCAGAGGATTCAATATATGTATATCATAATCAATTAAAAAATATCGAATATTAAATGGAAAACCCTGTATATTTGGATGGTTTCTGAATCTTCTATTATCAATTTTTTCACAGACTAATTCTAAGTGCTTTGAACTTACACATTTCAATCTCTCACATTCGACAAAAGGGAGGATCATGCACATGTATATCCGTCTATTTATTATAGTTTCTCTCAAAAAAAAATTATATATTTACATGGAATAAACCCCACTACAGTATACAAATTCGAAATATAATAATTTGTATAATGGAATGGTAAGTGATACAAATAGATGTGTCTAAGATTTCTGTTTGGAACATGAAAGTTTATTGATAAGTGGTTCTGGACACGAAATTGCACAATTGCGTAATTTGAATACAAAACATAAATCAGTGTGAATTGTTCTTGTTTGCATTTGTAAATTGTAGGGGGATCGTTGCAGCCTCTCAGCACCTCGACCTATAAGATCTTTTGTTTGCAATAGTTTAAGAACCAGTTTTTGTAATAACACCAAATAGTCATGTAAAATTGTGTAATGTGTGTAAGTAATTAAAGACCTAGTGCTTTTCACACTAATTTTGTTAGTGGTTAAAATACTAAGCTGTTCATTAAAAATTACCCCCCAATCCTTTATAGATGATGTATATTCTAATTGCTGGATATTTATATTGTACAATGTTTCGAATTTTCTACAACATTTTGTGAATGAAATAAAATAGCATTTATTAACATTGACAAACGAATTGTAACACACCATCGATTCAATTTACCAAGATCAGTCTAGAGAAGGTTCGACTTTCGTCCTTCAATGATCTTATCGGTTTGAACTTCAAGTCATCAGCAAACATTAGAAATGGACAATTCTCTAAACAACATCCAACTCCATTAAAAAAGATATTCAATATCCAATTTTAACTTGTGTACATGAAGATTTCTGACTCCCATGTTTTCAAATTGTTAGATCTTGAAATCATTTATCTGAAAATTTTAGAGGGAAAAAGTTCTGTACCCAAATACGCGTAGTATTATCAAGTACACGTAGTGTCAGTTTAAGGACCATTGAATGAATAATAATTGATCATTCAATTAATAAACACAGATGAGAGTATCGTAAATTATTCTAATAATATACTCTCTACTTTCCAAAATTTTCCTATGAAAGTTGGGCATAATTGCTGAAAAGGTATTTACCTAAATTTCATTTTTAGAAATTTTAGGTAAGCAGTAAGCATGAAGTTTACATACTGTATGGCATACTAGATGACATTAAATCTCTCCTTGAAACAAAACAGTTCAATGATACATTTGCTTAGCCACAATCTGTCAGTTGATTGTTGCACAGTACAGTTTTGAAGAAAGATTGATTCATATCAGTAGTGTAGTGTCGCGCACGGTATTTTGGGCAGTGAATTGTGATTGATTTAATTATCAGAGTGCATTATTGTGTTGTTTTTGCGAAGTGTAAATAAACGGACAATAATTAGATCAGTATTTTCAATAGACCCCAGATTCGGAACATTTGGTGTCAGAAGTTGGTTATTAATGACTATTTGAGAACAATTAATGATGAATACAAGAGATACAGCCTACAATGACATGGAAGCCATAGTGGAAAAACAAGGAGGAGGAACGCCGACAGGAGTTTTAATGACAGCAGGTAGAAAAAAATTGTAAAAAAAATGTTTTAAGACAAGCTTTTATAAAAATGTACAAAAAGGAAAAAATAATGTATTTAATTGTTTGACCTTGGTCATTCTGAGTAGCAGATTCAAAATCTTCCGCGTAAGAACACCTATTTCATAGTTCTTTTTAGTCATTCATGAAATCCGTCATCTTATTGAATTCTGACAAAAATTGATAATCTCCGACCCCAATTTTTTTATAATGGAATCGGGTCATAATAACAAAACCATGTTGAAATCATGAATTTTGACAAAAACATCATGATGTCCGACCCCAGAAACCCCCACACACTAATTTTGAATGGAATCGGGTTGTAATCACAAAACTCGTCGCCATCTTGAATTCGTGGATTTTGACAAAAAAATCATGATCTTCGACCCCAAAAACTCTTCATACCAATTTTTATTGGAATGGGTATCCACAAAACTTCAACCCCTTTGAATTTTAAATCGCTAATATTCACACCATCTTAATTAGTGGATTTTGACAAAATCCATCAAATACCAATTTTTATTGAAATCGGGCTATAACCACAAAACTCGTTGACATATTGGAGCCGCTATCTTAAATTTATGAATTTATGAAGACCCCCACATACCAATTTCGAATAGAGTCGAACCATAATACATTCTCACCGGAATTATGAATACGTTAATCGGACAACTAGAAGTGTCAAAATTCACTTGCAAGATTTGAACTAAACATAAATACATATACTGATTTGTTTGAAAATATGAACAGGGTGTTCATAAAATCAGATGTGAAATCATCTGCGACTCAAAGATAAACTTTAGTCACTATCTTCCATCATTCAAGATAACCTCTTGTGAGGTATTTATGTTAAAAAGGGAAACATTCTCAATTGAATAGAAATCTTTTTCTGTAAATTGAAAAATCCACGATAAAAATGAAGTTATTTTTGCGAATATCTAACAGAAAACAACTTCCCCGGCTAAATCCACGCTGGACATTGAACTACATCTAATAGATACTTTGAAAGGACCCAACTCAATAGAAAAAATTTGAAAGTAACTCAGCTGCTAGGACAGGATCATCTAGAGAGTCCTCCGATAGGTACCAAATTAGTATGCTGGTTAGTGGTAACGAAGCCCCCAAGGTCATTCACGTCAACAGAATAAGAACTAGCAATAGTTTAACAATCAGAGAAAAAGTGAACCAAAAAAATGCCATATGCACTATAGACACTGATGCGTCAGTTTCACTTGTCCGCAGCAGTATCCTTGGGCATGAGGGTATAAAACCACTTACATCCCATTTCATCCTACAAACAGTCACTGGAGGGAATGCACCGATTCGAGGGGAAGCTGACATCACATTAACCCTTGGAAAACTACGCATAATGGGAGAGTTTTCGTGGCAGACAGAAGACAAGTTCATTCTTAATGTGAAAAATCCCCCAGCAGATTATTACTCGCACAAGTTCTCATAAGGACAAAACAAGTCATCCCTGTCAGAAATGCTAATGTATTCCCTGATAGAATGACAGTCCGAGACATCATACAAGTATATGGGCCAGTTGAGTGCAAAACAAGCGGATATCCGGACAGAAGGGACATGGCTGATGACACACTAAAAAACACCGAAAAATCCGTGATTCATTTATCACCGAAGGAATACAAAGCCATCATGAGTTTTTGAGTCGCAGAGTCGCCAACAGTCTATCCTGTGCTAGACCAACCTGGTCTAGCACAGGATAGACACTGGTCAAGCCCATCTGATTCGACATCCACCAAGAACATTACCATTTGCCATACAACAGGAGGTGGAAAACCTTGTCGAGAAAATTACCAAAGATGGCGAGGTCGAAGAATCATTGAGTCCATGGTCTGCCTTGATGGTACTAGTTTCCAAAAAGGATGGATTTACAAGATTCTGTGTGGATTATAGGAAGCTTTATGATGTCACCAAGGACAGCTATCCATTACTCCAAAACGACGACACACTGACCACATTGCCAAGCTCAAAATGTTATTCCAACATTGGACTTGAGAGTAGATACTGGCAAGTTGGCTTACACGAAGACGATAAGGAAAATACTGCGTAGCGGATTGTATCAATTTACCGTTATGCCTTTTGGTCTCTTTAGTCCCGAAAGATTGATGAATCTGATAGTGCGTCGACTCAACTTGGAAAACTTGCCTGGTGTATCTGGATATCATGATTAAGGAAAGAAATGTCAAGGAACATCTGTCAATCTGCGTGAAGTTTTCGGACGTTTATGGAGTGCCAACCTGGGACTGAATCTTCAAAAATGCTCCTTATTCCAGAAATAAGTGGATTTTTTGGGCCACTCAGTCTTGGAAGAGGGAATTCAAACAAACAAATCTGAACTACAGGCCATTCGAGACTGACCGAGACCAAAAGTTTTAACAAGAGGTGATAAGCTTCCTAGGCCTATATACATATTGCCACCGTTTTGTGAAAGGATTTGCAAATATCGTACATAAGTTGCCAGGAGATCGGGTCAACTTCCACTGGTCTTTCGAAAGTGATAGAGCTTTCCGAAAGTTCAAGGCAGCTCTTTGTTCAAATCCAATTATGGCATACCCACAACAACAAAAAACAATGGCATGTCTAGTCGGGAAGGTAGATTTCAGAATGTATTTATTGATTCTGAAATTGACATCAATCAAGTTATCGAATCATGTGTCAGAAAAAATGGAACATTTTCAGAAACAAAAACAGAATTTTTATTTTTGTATAAACCTTAGTTTTCAATCAAAAGTTGGAGAAGGATTCCAATCTCCCTAAATACTTCCTAATGTAATCTGACCTAATGTAATCTGACTGAATTCGAGAAATTTTAAAAGAAAAACTCAAATCGTATCTGATTGATACGAACAAATTAACACAGGGTAACCAAAAATTATTAATTATCATAAATGGTAATTTACGATTTTTTATTTGTGTGTACTTCTTAGAGAAAAACTTTCTGGATGAAAGTTGTGGAGCTCATGAAGCTCTAGCAAAAGACCTAGAGTTTGCTGATATTAATATGAAAATGAAAGATTGAGATTTTTTTTAATCTTTCAACATCCGCCATTTTGAAACTACTCGGCCGATTGGGCCCCTCTTCAAACTTAGCCGAGGTATTCATGAAAAGTATTTTTGTGCCAAATTCCGTTCCATTCGGTTGAAATCTTTATTGTTTTACACTACAAAATGACGTTCATAATCTCCACCTTTGGTGTATTGAAAACAAACTTCCACTGAACATCCAAAAATTAAAATCCAACACATATTCCCTAAAAAAGTCAAACATTGAGTTTTCTTACTCAATCAACAATATCGCATTAGAGCGCAACCATCAAAACAAGGACCTTGGGATTGTATTTGACCCCAAACTCAATTTTTCCAATCACTATAACAAAATAACTTCTTCCGCTAAGAGAATGACAGGACTGATTTTCCGAACATGCAAAGACTTTCAAAATAAAGACTGCTTCATTGCCTTATATAACACTTTTGTAAAATCACGATTGGAATATTGCTCCCTGATAAGGTCCCCACTGTACAAATGCCACATTGACCAATTGGAGGCAGTGCAAAGCATCTTGAAATATGTGTCATTCAAGCTGGATGGGCTCCATCCCCCTCAAGGTTATGACAACAATTTGCTGCTCAACAGATACTCATTTCTATCTCTGGAAAATCGTAGGTCATACTGTGCTTGCTTATTCCTCTACAAACTCGTAATCAATCTAACAGACTGTCCTGAATTATTGGCACAAATAGACCTACAAGTTCCACGTAGCAACTGTGTTTTCACCTACCAAAACCTAATACTAACATACTTAAAAAAATCTATATTGTACGCAATATACAAAACCGCAAATGAAGTCTGTTCTAGAATAGATATTCACAATGAACCGATTGGCTCTTTCACGAACAAAGTCAAACAAATACTGTATAATAAACAATCAACTCCATGTTCACAATCCTAACGGCACAAATACCAAAACCATCAACCTATACCTGCATTTGTATCCACCTGCATCATACCATTGTATAATCTGTACCCATCCGTTTTGTATCTATAACCTATTACTTAGTTGTACTTGTATCTCTCAACTTAAACTTCTATACTGTCTTGTAATTGGGATTTATCCTGTTTAGACAATAAACGTATTTTTTTTAAACTGTCCCGTCCACAAAAGAAAGTGAAGAAAGAGTAAGACAGATACAAGAAAACGTTAGAGACGCATAGTAGCAAAGAAGAAATGTCAAGAGCAGAATGAGTACAGCCCCCTACCCTGATGAAAACCTACACCAAGGTGATTTTGTAGTCTGGGGCGAAGAAAGGGGGTTTTAGTCGGAGTAGCGCCCGACACTGCCAGAGCTGATTGAATCAAAGGCTCTGGTGCCATACGGTCCCCCCCAAAAAAAGAGTGTACATATTAATATTAGGACCAATCCGTTCAGCCTAGGTTAAACTGGTTTGTCCTATCGGGCTTAGGATGAACTAGTTTGGCCTAGGCTTAACCAGTTTGTCCTATCGCGTATAGGAAGAACTAGTTTATCCTGAAATTGGGTTTGGCCGGTAACATATAAACTTCCGAACAGATGGTATTTTTGAGTTCTGGGAACAATGATCGGCGCGAAGATATATAAAAAAAATCCGAAAATCGTGAAGTAGAAACGTCCCCAATAAGTAGTACTTCTATTAAATCTACCTGAAAGCCTGTTCATAGATGCGAGCAATACTGGTCTTGGAGCTGTGTTATCACAGGTGTAAGATGGTCAAGAAAAGGTTATCGAATACTATAGCAGGGTCATGTCTAAACCCGAATGGAACTAATGTGTCACCAGGAAGGAACTTTTAGCTTTTAGCAATCGTCAGAGGGGTAGATCACTTCCACAAATACTTATATGGAAGGGAATTTCTCATCAGGACCGGCCACGCGGCCCCAAAGTTGCTACTGGAGATGAAAAACAGGACAAATAGCTAGATGGATAGAACAGCTAAACTAGTACCATTTCAAAATCAAACATCACCAAGGACGACTACATATTTTTATCAAAACTAAATTAGTCCAAGAACTTTTACTACCAATCATCATCAAGACACTACTATTATAACTGATTCATATAACTTTGAAGATATTTATATTTAGGCATTTACTTTATTTTCTTTATTTTATTCTTTATTTTTTTTATTTTGTTAGTCTTAAGCTTAAAGAAATAATTATTGTTATATATTAGGATGTATCCTACCAATAAACATTTCATTCATTCATTCACATACCACTACACATTTTTATAAATAATTATAGAACAAGCCCACCCTGATCATCTTAGCCATAACTATTCAGACACACTATATTTCAGATGGATTATATAAAGCTGAAAAATATATTGACAGATATATCGTGGGATACAGCGCATAACTTTGTTAACATGATTGAAGACCAATTATCTAACTGTACCTACATCAAGAAAAATAAATTTAAATTGAAAAAAACATGGATGACCATTGAACTCTTGGGAATGATTAACGCTCACGATAAAATCCACCAAAATCTCCTATACAATAACTTGAAAGAAAACTATAAATTCCTCCGCAATAGTCTAACAAAAAATGTAAAAACAACAAAAATCAATTATTGTAAAAGAATGATAACTGGAGCTCAAATGATTCCAAACGTCTATGGGACATTGTTAATGAAATTTCGTCTCGTAAAAAATCGAAACCATTACCTGTAAAAATAATAAATATGGATGGTACCGATATCAAAGATTCACAAGAGATAGCGGATGCAATGAACAATCACTATACTAGCATAGGAAAAAAATGGCTGCGCAATTCCCTTCATCTCCCAATTCCAAAACTTTTACCTCTCAAAAAAATGGCTGCGCAATTCTCTCCATCTCCCAATTCCAAAACTTTTACCTCTCAAAGAAACCCTAACTCACTGTTTCTTGAAGATACAGATCACAAAGAAATGGAAAATATCATCATGTCTCTGAAAATTAAATCACCTGGACTTGATAACATAACAGCCAGAGAACAGTAAAAGAAATATCCAGTCTAATTTGTGAACCACTTGCACGGCATTTATAAAAATCTATAATTTTCCCCATTTATAAAAACGGCGACAAACAACGCATAGTCAATTATCGGCCTATATCAGTCATCACAAATTTCTCGAAAATATTTTAAAAACTTCTCAAGGAAAGACTTATAAACTCAATCTCAATAAATATGAAATCATTTCGGAAAACCAATACGGCTTAAAAAATTGTATCTCTACAAAAGATACAATAATTAAACTGACTGCCGAAATGTATTCATCTCTAAATGAAAGTAAACCATATCTTACTGTTTTTATAGACTTGTCGAAGGCATTTGACACAGTTAGCCATAGCCTATTATTAAAAACCCTGGAGGATATAGGGGTAAGAGGAAGTGCACTAGACTTATTCACAAATTATATCTCCAACAGGACGCAGTCTGTTAAGATTGGAAACTCAATTAGCGGAGAACAGGTTATAGAATACGGATTATTCTCAATAAAGAGCTGTGGTAGAATCATAGCATATGCAGATGATACTGCAATATTTCATACTGACAATGATTGGAAATCCCTCAAAAACAAAGAGGAAAATATCTTAACTCGATTCTTGCAAGGTTATGAACGAGACTTCTAACCATAAACGAAAGTAAAACGTTTCATCTGCCCACTTTACTAATAAACTGACCCAACCAATATTCACAAACCTGGATATCAATACAAATTTTACCATCAAATCCACACCAAAAATTAAATACTTGGGTTTAATTTTGGATAACAATTTGAAGTGGGAAAACCACATAACCTACATAATCAAAAAAACTTCAATTCTTGATATATACATTCAAAAACCTTAAGGACATTCTCAACTAGGAACAACTAAAAAAAGTCTACTATGCGCTTGTTGAACCTCCTTATTTGACCTATGGTATAATGGCAAGGGGTGGGGTTGATAAAACAATATTGAATAAAACTCTCCCATGAAAATTATGTTTAATAAAAATAGAAATCATTCATGAGACTCTTTATAGAACAAAATTGGGGTTTTCGATAAAAGGTAACAATTTTTTTTTAACTGAAATATTTGGCAACACAAACATTGAACAGAAATGAACACCCCACAACACAATTACGAAACGTGAAACAAAAAAATCATGTATTCACCCCCCAGAATCTTGAAATCAATTAGACAAAAAAAATTGTAGGTATCTAGGACCTAAACTTTTCAATTCCCCTCCTACCAATTTGAAAGACGTGGTGTCCACCCACTGTTCAAAAATAACTTGAAAACATACATAGGTCTCAGCCTCGTGATCAAATCCATAATCTGATAGATCGACCTCATCTGAAATAGACGCTAAATATAAAATGAACATAAATATTATCGTTAAATCAGTGTATGTATGTATATATTCCTATCCACTAATACTTTTTTAGTAGCCTTTTGTATCATGTTATTTCCCTCATTGTTACTCACAGCCTCTTTTACTTATATTATATGACGGCTTATCATTTTTAATTATTATTGTATGTCATACTTAAATTAACCTTGGAACCAATTAGTATTAGTTTTTTTAATTCTCTTTCAATTTTTTTATCACATACAAGTGACGAACATATTGCTTCTGTGATTATTGTATATTTATATGCATTATTGCATCTATTTTTTATATTGCTGTTTGTAAATAAACTTATTATTATGCCAAATAAAAAAATGCTATGAACTTACCTAATCTATGTGAATGTAGTTCTTTTCCATCTTCCCTGATAATCTTCTTAGGATCAGTATCCTACAAAATAGATTATGTTCATATTATTTGGATAAACGCACACCTCAAAATACTCACAAAGGGTGAGTTAACGTGTAAGGAAGGTGTATGAGTGACGTTTTCAGCAATGGCCATTATTTTCTCTTTCAACCTTGATGGACAAGCCTCGAAAATTACAAGGAATTCTTCAGTCAGCTGCTGCAGTAGTTCTGCCGTTACTGTTGGATCCACATAAGAAAACCATTCTTTTTTCTCATTTGAGAGAGGAATCTCCCAGTTGGACCATTTACATGCTACCAAGATGCAAAAACAAGCCACCACTGTAGGTTTGTATTGAATACACATGGTAGTCAAATGCAAACTGTAAAAAAAAATATATATAAATATGTTGGTCAGATCTCTTCCACACTGTTTATTAGATACAATACAATGTCTCCATATAATTTGCTCATTTTGACTTTTTATCATTTACGGGAAATATTAAATATGAAAATGCCCCCAAGAATAAGATATTTTTCTATGATCACAATATAAATAACTAGGTACATATATAATTCCAAGATTTTTATTTTTTTAAATAAATGAAAGAGAATGGTCACACTTCGAAATACTGTTTGTCCGTTTATTTGTTTTTCAATGTCAGTAGTTATTATTAATTCTAAATAAAATCAGTGGTAAGATGAGTTTTTCAAACATACCTCTTCACGGTCAATTCCTATTGTTTGGATATCAATATCATTTTATTTTTCAAAATTGAACTATCAATGTCAATGAACAGAGTTGAAAATTGGGCGCAATTTTGACCCACTTCCAGACGTCCGAATGATTTGAAATTTGGCAGGTGTACATAATTCCGGTGACAATGCATTAAGAAATTTTTGTGTGAAAAAAAAACAAAATGGCGGCTCCAATATGGCGTACGAGTTTTGTGATTATGGTCCGATTCGCTTCAAAATTGGTATCAGCGTTTTCGTGGTCGGAGATTATGATTCTTTTGTCAAAATTGAAAAATTCAAGATGGCGGCTCCAAAATGGTGGACGAGTTTTGTGATTATGGTCTGATTCTATTCAAAATTGGTATGTGGGGGTTTTTGGGGTCGAATATTATGATTCTTTTGTAAAAATTGGAAAATTCAAGATGGCGGCTTTAAAATGGCGGCCGAGTTTTGTGATTATGGTCTGATTCTATTCAAAATTGGTATGTGGGGGTTTTGGGGGTCGGAGATTATGATTCCCTAATTTGATAAGATTATTCCATTTTTTTATTTGCAAAAAAATTATAAAAATAATAGTTTAAAAAAACTAAAAAAACACGCTTTTATAAATAAACCACATTAAAAAGTAGGAAATTAATAATAGTTTAAAAAAACTAAAATACACGATTTTATAGAAAACCAGACTAAAAAAATTGAAAATAAGAAAAAAAAATATTCTATTTAATAAAAAGCTTGGGATGCATGGTATCAATAATTATATAGTACATTACACAGCTAGGGCAGTAAAGTAAGAAATGTCTCATTTCACAGGTAATTGTTGGCCGAGGCGATACCATGCACCCCATGCTTTTTTTTTTTAATAAAATAAATTTTTTTCTTATTTTCAATTTTTTTCGTCTGGTTTTCTATAAAAGCGTGTTTTTTAGTTTTTTTAAATTTAAAGCTTTGTTTCTATTGCAGTTTCCTCAGGGCCCCTGTTATAGGACTTATGTCCTCTTCAGGGGCGGCATTAAAACATTTCATGGGAACTAAAAAAAACCTTGACAAAATGAAAACATTTTCAAAATGTAAAATTATTGCATTGTAATAATGGGCAATACTTGAAATATCTTACTGTAATATCTCATATTTTATAAATTTGAAGGATATAAAAGTATTTCTTCCTGCCCCGCTATCAAATTTTTCAGAACTGGTTTTTCATCAGAAATATTAACGAAATGACCTGCTTGCAATTTTTATTGAGCAGTGAATGCAGTAAATATCAGACAATCTAATGAATTTCGAGTCACTGGTCCGGATGATGTAATTCGAAACTCAAACCAAATAATATAAATTGTATGGACTAGTTCAATAAGCAGGGCAGGGTTCATCAAAGTCCTCATAAATTTTCTAATTACGAAAATAAATCTCAAGAAAAATAACGTCACTTCACTCTTTTTTTTTTCAATTTATAATATATTATACTTATATTTGAAAAGAAAACGTTTCCTTTTAAATGGATACCTTCGAAGCGGTTAATCTTGTGTAGAAGATATTTACTAGTTTATTTTTCCATATATGATAAGATAATGCTGTACCCCATGTTGTTTCTTGTAGGAGGATATCTCAAGCTTTAAATTATAGATTAAAGACTAACAGATTGGTTAATCCCTTGGTTATTGTGGAAAAACCTAATAAAGATCTGAGATTGTGTTTAGATCCAATATACTTGAATGCTTCGATAAAAAGAGAGCCATAATAAAATTGATGTCATTGTTACTGAAACACCTGTGCTTTCCATTTCCCTTCCAAATGAGTCAGTAGATATTGAAATATATGCATCCAAGGATGGTATTGGATTTTACTTCAAAAGGGTCATAAAGTAGCATTTGCTTCTAGAATTTTGAATTCATCTGTGCAAAAATATGCTTAGATTGAAAAAGAAGCATTAGTGATCGCTTTTGCAATACAAAAATTCAGGCTAGGATAGTTAGCGTTTTTGAAGGTGAGATAAAATTCATCATACTTGAGAGGCTGAGTGGAGTTGGGTATTTCAATAGTACTTAAGGTTGCAATATGATGGTGCTTGTTCTCTAAAAGTATGCCGACTGCTTTTGTGGTTATCTATGGATTCGTAATTTTATGTGAAGACGAGATCTAAATAAATGTCATTTCCATTCGGAATAGAATTGGACTGTTTAAGGTTGAGAAATACAAATAAGTCAGAAATGATTCTAGCAGGATTGCCATCCAGGCAACGAAATAAAGTTTTCAGAATCTTTGTCTAGATTCCATGTGGCCCCAGTGGTAAGTTGTAATCACCAAAAAGAAAAAGTGGTGTGCCTGGAAATGAATTAAAAATATACTCCACTGTCCGAGTGTGATCTGTATAATGTTCCCATCTTGAGGCAGGAGGTACGTATACTACACCAATCAAGAAGGATAATGAATTGAGGGTTATCTTAACAAAGAGTTGCACAACACTTTGAAAGGGTATTGCAACATGTTTGGAAATGAGGGAAGTTTTACGGCAATCAATACTCCCCACCTAAAGAGCTAGTTGCAGCATTTCTATCAAAACGGAAAATAACGTAATTACTTCAACCAAGTTCAGCACCCCACCGAAATCTTTTATATGCAAGTCTGTTTCCCCTTTAGTTGAGCGGCTTCTTAATTCATCAAGGGCTTGTTTCAGTTTTGTTCTTCGCATCCTACCTCGAAACCAAGAGCTTCGACCTTGTTTTTAAATGAAACAATCTTTTTGGCTGGTAGAGGGTTTGAAAGGATGTCACGGATGGGTCTAGCCTTGCTATTTTCAGTGGGTCTGCCGAGCCTGAGCACTTTCACAAGGTCCTTTCATCTATTCCAACAGAATTGAGGAGATTCATAGTGGCTAGTTTGTCGCTTGCTATACGTTCATTGAGGTATTTCGAAGGGGACTCTTTCACATCATAGATCATCACATTACTAGCTCTAATTGAATGCTTATGGATTTCGCTGAATATTTCATTGCACATTCCGGGATCTGATTTGAGCTGCTGCAGTGTTTCCATCTCTGCTTTGAGAGAGATTACCTCGTTTTCGAGGGATTCAATTTTTTTTAGGAGTTTTGGTAGGTACTTGATTGACAATGTTCCTACAGTCATCACAGAAGAATAGGACAGCCCGTTGTTTTCCGTGCTAGTCATTATATTGTAGATTTTAGTGTTGTAAAAGAGCACTTTACAGCTGTCACAGTAGACAGAGTAATCTGCATCCTTCACCACCATAGAGCATTCGATACAAGTGGATGCCATAACTTCCTGAGATAATTTTCTTAGAAGTGCGTAATTTCACTGGACTATGTCGAATGTTTGTAGTGTATCAACTGATAATAAAGTGCCTAGTTGCATTGGACTATTTCAGCTGTTTATAATGTATTTATGTTTTTGTTGTTGCCACCAGTTTTTATTACTATTTTTTTACGTTGTAAATTGCTTCACTTGGATACTTAAAATGCAAAATATGTACTTGTATATGATGGGATCACAAAAGTAATATGACCAAATGATAGGGGGGAGTATAACTCTGGTCTGGGACTGCTTAGGAAAACTAAATGAACTAAGCAGACAAAACAAGGGTTCCGGGGCACACCGGAGGGTAGGGAAATGATGAAATAGCAGATAAACTCGTAAAATCCCATTTGCGGAATTAGCACACAATATTAAGAAAACTAAAAAGTGAGGTGCATCATAAAAATTCCTAATATTGGGGAGATCTACAAGTGATGAGACAAGATACTTCTGGGAACTCACAACCAGAAAAAATCTTCCAAATGCATCACTCTAAGCAAAAAAAAACTTCAAATACTAACAGGAATCCTAACAGGCCACTGCCGACTGAAAAGACATCTGAAGAAAGAAAGCATACGATATAGAAGAGGGAAACTTACCCGACTTGAAGCCATCGCATATCCTAAACGTCCTAAGAAGAACAGGACTAGAAGATTAGCTATAATCGTTGAGAAATCATCAACCGCATAGCAAGAAAAAGGGATACGATACACCTCTTAGATCATGGTGTACCTATCACCTTTAATCACATACATATATACAAATCGTTGGATATCCTGAAACCAAATTCAAATGTCACTATATGTAACAAACAAAAAATTGGGAACCTGGATTGACATGAAGCACCTAGGTCTTATAGGGTGTGGAATTCTGAAGGTAATGTAATCAGAAGGAACAAAATAGATTTGAGAGAATCTTCGAATGAATTCGATAGAAATGATATAGTAGAAGCAAACTCTCCATATATATTGATTCACAAGATTCATATTGAGTCACAAAAAGATTAAAAATAAAGTTCATAAGCAACATCTGGTAGTGATTCAATGATAATAGAATCACATAATAAATCCTTTGGAAAGACTTTTAATCAAAATTTAGCCATTTCTTTGATACCTCGTTCTTATTTATCTACTTATTGTAATAAATAAACCAAAATATTAAAAAAGCAAAAATCCGACTGCGTAAAAAATAATTAACTAAAAAGAAAAATTCTAAAATAACCAAAATATGTTTGGTGGTGGTCTTTAATGAAAATCTATTTTTATTTTTACAACACATGTGACAAACCAATAACTAAAATATTTATTTATTTATTTGGTATAAACGGGAAAACCCCTATAGTTACAAGAAGTTGTACAAATTAGAATATGAAAAAATCTAAATCTAAAGAGAAAATACATAATTAATTGCAGAACTCTTGAAAGAATCCCTTGTTACTCTTTGTTTGGCTCTCAGATTAACTGAGGAGAGAAGTTCTGGGTAATTTAATTGGCCTGACAGTAATTTGAATAGAAATATTAGATCAGCTTGAGTCCGCCTGTTTTCCAGTGTGGTTAGGTGTAGTATGGAACGAATTTCAGTGTAGTTATGACGATGGTCCATTTGAAAGCCCATTTTGTAGGCAACAGAACGCAAAAATTTATTTTGGACCCTTTCCAGTGATGTTTTGTAAACTGAATAGGAGGGACACCACACAATGGATGCATATTCCAAGTGTGACCTTATTAATGTACAATACAAAATTTTCATTGTGTTTACTGAATAGTCTTTACTGATCCTGCTTACATAACTTAGAAGTTTCAGCGATTTCAAGGTTATTTTGTTAATATGGGTGGAAAATGCCAATTTTTTGGCAAATACAACACCAAGATCTTAGACTTCGTCAACTTGGTTTATGCAGTATTCGTATGTGATCGGTGTTTGAGACCGATTTAAATCATAACTAGAAATTTGTAGAGATTCAGTTCTAAGCAATTACTTCTACACCAATCAGTCAAATGGTTCACATCATCTTGAAGTTTCAAACAATCAACATACGATTCAATCACACGGTATAGCTTGAGATCATCAGCAAATAAGAAACCCTCAGAGTTAATAATATATGTAATGAGGTCATCAATAAAAATATTGAAGAGTAATGGTCCTCTTCAACGAAAATAACGTTCCGTGCCTTTATAACTTTACCTCGATGTGATGGATCAGCAAGTCTATATCCTTTCGATTGTTCACAGTATCCAACCATAAGATACTGTTTATATTTTGGTTCCAATTTACTTCTTTGTGCACTTGGAATTAACGAATAAGTCATCGATCCAAAGACTCGCAAATTGCTGAGGTCAACTTTGGATCCTGTCCAGGAGTTGTTCAGGTGTGAATCCAGGAATAGCAGCAGATGGACATCTATTTTTCAAATAAATTGATGTCATAATAGATTCACCCCAATAACGCTTACTCAATCCAGAATCTTGTAACATGGCTCTAGTTTTCTCTACGAGAGTCCTATTTAGCCGTTCGGCCACCCCGTTCTGTTGAGGACAATTTGGAATAGTTGTTTCATGAATTATCCCACAACTTTTCATATAATCCTCAAAAGCATTGCTGCAATATTCCCCACCGTTGTCTGTCCTGAGCTTTTTGATATTCAGATTGGTTTGATTTTCCCCCAGTACTTTGAATTCTTTGAATTTCTGTAATACCTCATATTTGTTTTTGAGCAAATATCCAAAAGAGAAAAATCATCTGTGAATGTCAGAAGATAACGTGCTCCAGCCCATGTTTTCTCAGACATTGGTCCACAAATGTCAGAATGAACTAGTTCCAATAGTGAAATTGCTCTTTTAGCTTTACCTTTCGGAAAAGACTTCGTCTGCTGCTTCCCCTCAATGCGTGGTATACAATTTTGGATTAGATTGAATTGCTGATCTTTAAAATCGAATCCTATAGCCAATCCATTCTTGAGAGCAGACATACCACTTTTGCTCAAATGACCAAGTCGTCTATGCCATGTTTCCGAAGATACAGATCCAAATGTCTTTTTCGAAGATACTTCAGCAATATCTTGATCAGGAACACATTCTTCTACAGTATGCAATTCTAATTCAGTAGAAATAGAATCCAACTTGTATATTCCTTCAATATTTGAAGCTGTGGCAACTGAATTTCCAGTTATGGAACAATTTTCATAAATTCGGCATTTGTCTTTGTCAAATGTGAGAGTCAACCCTTTTTCGGCAATTTTGGTGACAGACAGTAAATTCGTAGCTATGTCAGGTACACACATCACATCAGCAGTGCTCTGTGACCTATCGAAAGCATTCGATTGTGTCAACCACGAGGTATTGCTGTGCAAACTTCAATTGTATGGATTCAGAGGAAACACTTTTAAATGGTTCGACTCGTATCTTTCTGATAGAAAGCAGTATGTGAGACTAACAACATCTTCAAATACTGCAGAAATTAAAAGTGGAGTACCACAAGGCTCGGTGCTGGGTCCTGTTTTGTTCCTTTTATATATAAATGATCTGACCATGTTACCAATTTCCGGAAGGTTCACGTTATTTGCTGACGACACCACCATACTATGGCACCATAAAGATAAAAGTAAATTGAACGAAATGATATCTTCCGACATGGTTACAATCCAGAATTGGTTAGACTCTAATTTACTCACTCTGAATTCAAAAAAAACAAGTGTTATTACATTCAAATGTTGTATATCAAATGTGCATTTAGGAAGCCAACTCGTGGTAAACAAGAACTCAGCAAGATTTTTGGGATTACTTTTGGACAGTAATCTGAAATTTGAAGAGCATATAACTCATTTAAATAAAAAACTGGCTTCTGGTTGTTATGTTATGAGGACAGTATCAAACGAATTAGGGTCTACTGCTGCCAAATCTGTTTATTATGCACTTATAGACTCCCATTTACACTATGGCATATCTTTCTGGGGGGTATGTAACAATCAACTCTTCGAGTCAGTGTTTGTGCTTCAAAAACGGGCAATTAGATACCTTTGCAAAGCCAAATGGAGAGATTCTTGTAAACCTCTTTTTAAAGATCAAAAAATCCTAACTCTTGTCTCAATTTTCATATTGGAGACAGTGTCTGTAATTCATAAGAATAGATTGGAATATGAAATCAACAACATCCCCTATAATACTCGCCAGAACGAAAATAGCCTAAAGCTCCCCATACCCACTTCCAACCTAGTAAAAGATTCTCTGATATATAATGGAGTGAAAATGTATAATAAAATACCAAGTGATATGAAAGAGAGAAATCTCCAGGTTTTCAGATACAAACTAAAAACTTTACTTAGTGATAAGGCCTACTACAGCTTGATTGAATTCTATGATGATACACTTAGTTAATGTTTACATTTGTTCATATTGTTAATTTTGTTCAAACTTTTTAATGTTTTTGTGAAAGTATTTAATTAATCTCACCATTTGTTTTTATATTTGTTTTTATCCTGTGACGTGGTTATCAATTTTTGACAGTGACTTATGTTCATTCGCATACTGTGAATTTTTATTTATGTGTTTGTCAACAAGATTTTTTCTTATGTACAATAAACATATATTCTCTCTCTCTCTCTCTCTCAACAATTGTTCGGCTATCCTTCTCTGTTAGATAGACTTTGACATCTCCTGTACCAACACTGTGTATGATTTGGTTATTGGCTACAGTTACATCTTTTTCTATTGCATGAAGACCGCTTAGCCATTCCTTGTGCTTACATATATGGGAAGTACTACCTGAATCTAAGATCCAATCCTTATCAGTGTATGATAGTGTTGTTAAAGCAGGTACTAACAGCAACTTATCAGTAGACTTTTTAAACTGGGGTTTAGATTCAATTTTCTTGTCTTTTCTCAGTTTGAGACACTTAGGTTTGATGTGACCCTTTTTACCACAATAATGACAAACCAAAGAGGATTTCTCGAATGATTTCGTAGTTGAATTTGCGCTGGCGAATGCTACTTCATTGGAGACACTTGAAACTTGATTTCTGCGATATTCCTCTTGAAGTAAACATGCTCGTACCATCTCACTTGAAATTGGGGTTTTCATATGGGTAGTTTCTAAGTTACAAACCAACGTATCATATTCTTGGGGTAAACCACTCAATAATAGTTCGGATACTTCATCATCATCAATAATTCTACCAATATCGGTTAATTATTGTACAAGAGATGTTATACCATCGATATATTCAGTCATTGACGTATAGTCTTTATAATCTGAACGGTGCAATTTGCGCAATAAAATTACTCCACGGAAAAGTCCTTTATCTTCAAAAATCTCCTGAAGACTATACCAAGCATTTTTAGAACTATTCGCATCTCTTACGTGTTGGATACATGCAGGCTGCACATTTAGACATATTTTTGCGAGAGCTATTTGATCTCTATTCGCATTTGTATCAGTTCCCAAAACACAGTTCCAAAGACCATCCAAAATTAATGACATTTTCATCTGAAACTTCCAGTTATTATAATTAACACCTTCCAACTTTTCAACTGCCAGTCCACTTCCTCCAAATATGATGGATGTTTGATTATTTGTTACAGTGTTCGAAGTAGTCGGATTACTCTCAGTTTGACTCATTTTCCAATACGAAACGATGTAAAACTTATAATCAATTCACCACACCACACCTTGACAATTTTTCGGAGTGTATGGGAAATTTTGTAACAGCTAATATCACAAATAGTTTTACCGCATTTCTGGGCCCATAACCTGTTAATATTATGCGCAGGAAGGTAGAGACAAGGCCACGTTTAGTTGGAAATATAATGTAGATAATAACAATATAATAACTTGACATTCACTTGACATAAGTAACTTCAACGATATTGATAAATACAGGGTTATATAATTATATGATATGAGAGTACTAATCTGTATAATAACTTCTCATTATACCGCCATTCACGGGTGTACAAGAAGTTATATATATATATATATATATATATATATATATATAAAACATTTGTTTTACTATTGAAATAGTTAACTGGTAAATTTCTGAAGTAATTCCAGGAGGTGGGTAATTTTTTTATTTCAAATGGAACCTATATACTTTCATCGGTATTTGAAAGTCTTTCATCATCCTCATCACAACCATGTTAGATTTGAAAACATTCATCCAGCAGATGGGATAATTATCAATTGAACATATATAATAAGGTCCTTGTAGAAAAAAATAGATAAGTCATCATTGAAGTGAATATGGTTATAACACATAACATAACATGGGGCATATATCCAGAACTGAAGCTATTGCCCCTGAATGTTTTTTAAAGAAGTTTTGCCATTGTTGACTTCTATTTTCAAATGCATCAAGTAGACAAATGTTCACTCTTAATTTGAAATTCCGCCTTGACTAATAATGAAATAGTGAACTGTACCCATATATCGTCACCTGTTATATAAATTTGTTTGTACAATATGAGTAAAGTGAATTCAGTATTGTGACAGTACAATGGTGGGTAGAGAGGGGGAAAACACGCCGGGGTCTCAATAAGCCTACTCCCCAGGTCCCGCCAGTATTTCTCTCTAAGGTCTCAATCTGCCTACTCCTTCAAGGAAAAAGTTCCCTCGAATCTGTTAATTTTTTTATGGACTATCAACTGTTAGCAGGATGTTATGAAGTTGAAGTTCGCTCACACACATTTTTTGTCAATATGGTGCATCACTTTTAATAAAGCAGGGAATGTTGGAAGATAACATGTTTTTTAAGTGGCCATTCAATGAAAAGTAGTAAATATCAAGGAATAAAGTTTTTATCTGCATTTAAATATTTGTACAAAGCATGTCTTTTGAAAATATGCTAAAAAAATCCTTAAACTCAACTTGAATTTTACATTTAGTTCCAATTACCCAACTTTTATGAATAAACTGGTTCGAAAAAAGTTGTTCATGGGCAGATTTATCTATCTGCTGATCAATATGAATATGATAATTTGCAAGCCTTTGAGCTAATTATATTATATAACATGAATTGAAACCATGATAGACTTCTTCTGGTTCTCTTAAAGATATAATGGAAAATCAACAATCTCAATATCTGTAATACTCACCTATTACTAGCCATGAAGTACGATGTCTGGGCTAAATCTTTACTAGCTCTTACTAAATGGCAGCATCTCACCACATGTGTATGGGGATGATCTATTGCCACATCAAATCCTAAAGTTTGTAGTAAGACATTTTCATTGAACACTAAATCCTGGGATTGGCTAATATATCTGAAAATTAAGGAGTAAAGTTATAGCGGTGTTTTTATATTTTTCGTTTACATATTTTGATAAAATTGAATTTATTAAAATTTTTTCTTCTTTGAGTTAACGTTCCTTATAAATCTATATACTAATTTTTTGAATTTCAATACAATCTGGTGGCTAGCAAATCTTTAAGAAATTGTGCTATCAAAAATGTTATAATTAATATTTTTTAATATTAGTCAGATTGGAGACATTCAATTTAATATAAGAATCTATATTGACTTTTTTATTACAACTCTCAAAACTTCAGGAGGACTAAAACTGAAATTACAGAAATAAGCAGTGAATGAAGCCCAGTAAAACATTATAATATTAAATAGTTCAAATGAACAACTACATTTTTTTTATAAAAATGTACACTTTAGTATTAGATTTCCAATTCTCTGATATTGATTTGTTGAAAATATAAACAGGATGTTCATAAAATCAGATGTGGAATCATCTGCGACTGAAAGATAAACCTTAGTCACTATCTTTCATCGTCAAGATAACCTCTTGTGGGGTATTCATGTTGAAAAGGGAAACATTCTCAATTGAGAATGTTTCCCTTCTCTGATATTGTTATTAAAAGCTGAAAATCATATCTTGAACGATGAAAGATAGTGGGTAAAGTTATCTTTAAGTCACAAATGATTCCACATCTGTTTTTATGAACACTCTGTTCATATTTTTAAACAAATCATAACAACTACTTCCATAATAATTGACTTTCAAAATTATTGACTGAAATAACTTACCTCTCCGAATTTATATCTATATTCGTATCCCTGTTATTTTTGCACATATTCGCAACCCTTATTACATATTCTAACTTCCTAGGTTGCTCCTCTACTTTTGCTGCTAGGAAAAGAGCAGCAGCGGCCATCTGGTTCCAGGGAAAGTGTGTGAAAGAGTGGAACACATAAAATCGATGCATGTAAACAATAGCCGTGTTTATACATAGTTGTGATCTAGAGTATTTGTTAAGGAAATATTTCATAAATTTATAGTAATAAGTATAACCTGGTGGTTATATAGCACGAAGAAAGCTGAAATAAATATATATTTTATACGATTATTTCATTAAAAGAATGTCATTTCATTATCGAATGCATATAAAATCCTCTGAATACTTAATTCCTCAAATAAGAAAAATTAATTATGAATACTATAAAAATAGTGAACAAATATAATCAGCATTAATTTAATGAATGCATTACAATAAATGATTGTTATTCACTTCGAGTTATTGATAATGTGTGATTTTCTTTAAATATAGGATACATGTCATCAATAATTATTGGATACAGGGATTTAGTGGTGACAATTCAAATTACTTCAGTACTTTGGTGAACATGACAATGATTTATATCAATTAAATAAATGGAACATGTTACTTTCTCAACTTATCTCAATATGGTTTTTGCTAATATTTCTTACCAGGTGTTTGAATACAGATGGTGGTCAATATTGGAAGTGGTTCCAAAAAGAATAGTTTGAGATCCTGCACGTGAAATTGATTTCAGAGAACTTGTTGATGTTATAAATGGTGACTCTGTGAACTCAACATGGGCCCTCAACTCCCTCACAGTTCAAAATGTTCCATCTGTGAAGCAATTGGTTTGACTTACCAGGTTTTTTTGAATTTCGATATTTATATTGTTGATTTATGTTTTAGGAAATATCAGAAGATGTGGTTGTATCAGTAAAATTTTTGATCACCCACTACTTATAGGAAATACATTACAAGTATAACCAATCACAGATCAAAATCACGACTACCAGTATTCAGAACTGTAGTCAATAGGTGGACCCATGAAAGGAACCTACTCGAATTGGGAGCCCAAATAAAAGTTGGGAATCTATTCTCAAGCTTGATAAAAAACAAAGATTAATGGAAAAAAGAGGCAGACTATATACGAAGACTCCTGAAGCAAAATGAGAGGGCTCACCAACGTGAAACACGCTAGGTGAGGACGTAAGTCAAAGAAGAAAGATGTATCTTGGGTAAGAAAGGAAAAAATGCACCTTTGCAGATATACATGAAGTATATCACTTCGAGAGTTCCGAGTATATTCTGTGGAAAAGGGATAAGGAGTTTTTAGTTGGTAGAAATCCGACACCACCAGATGCAGAGATGCATGATGCGTGTCTTTCAAAGATACAAAAAAGATGTACTCAGAACTGTACAGCATCCCTATACTGGAGGCTAAAAGAAAAGCCTTAAGGGTTCAACCTCCCGCGACAAATATGAATATATCTGCTATAAGTAAGGGAGTCTGCCTTGAGCTGGATGTGATTGTGGACATCTACAACAAACTGGATGTCACATAGTCTAGAATTGCAAAAAGGGGAATATTTTCCAGGTATACAGTAGTTTTTACTTCCTCTGCCACCATAAAAAGTCAAATGAGTTCAAAGCACTATATTCCATTTTGAATCGTGATTTTTAGAGGTGTGTATCTCCCATGCCGTCCATCAACAAAATATTGTAGAGGGTTCTATCATACACCATTGTTTATTTGAAGTAGGGATTCCAAAAATCATTACATTCCTTAATTTTGTCATCGGAATTCCATTTGAAATATGAACCAATGGCATATTGATTTTGAGATACCAAAAATTTAATTTTGACACTCTTTAAAAATGAAAAATTATCTGAATAATAACCAGTCATCTACAATCCAATTTGTCAGTAATCATTAGAACTATGTGACATGCAATATAAAGAAGTTTTTGTCAATATGAAATAAACGAACCTACCAAATGAGAAATTTTGATCCCCTATCTGTTGGACATTAGAAAGTTATCTATATTTTGAGCTGAATTCCCTGAAATGTATTCCATGTGCAGGATCCAAAATTGGCAAAGTATATTTTTATGCATACAAACATACCTAACTTTCATATTGAAGTTTCAGACAATCAAATCAAAATGCATTTATCAAATATTTAATTGCAATTTTTTATATTTTTCAACATTGTTGACTGTAGCCAAAAAAAATATTTATACCTACATATAAATAAAATATGAACTTTCAAAAACATACATGAGATATAAAATCTTAAAAAAAGTCTAATTCTCTTTGGCATTTTTAATTAGAGAAATTATTTAGGTTGAAATGTCTGAAACAGTTCACTTCTTATGTGCGTATCAGGGTATATTCATGATTTACTATGAATCATCAATTTTTCACAACTTTCATTTTTTATTTATGTCCAGCAATAAAAGTGATAGCAATGTGTATGAGTATTGGAGCTTATTGTTTGTGGAGGAATACCCATTCTTGACACTTTTTTGGAATTATAACCTTTCTATCATTCTGATTTGCTAATTCACTTGTCCCAGTGAACATTTGCTTGGTTCCCCAGTGCAAATCTATCAATACCCGCTGTATTTTTTATCCAAAGTCCTCTTTTTTCCCTACCTAGACTTATTTTCCTATTTTCACCTCTATTGTATTCATTTATTTAGATTTTTGAAATATTTTTTGCAGAATTCTAGGATGGTGTATGTGGAATCTTGGCACTAGTTCTACATACACCTACACGATTTGTTTATTTACAGGGTGCTCAAATTGGAAGGACAAATTTATTGTTTTTTTCCAACCCAGTATTTTTCACCTGGAATTGATTCCCTTGTGCCTTCATCAATGAAAAAATACATGGTTTACTATTTGAAAAAAGTCGACTTCTTCTTTTGCAAAAGAAATATTTTTGAAAATGGACAATTTCAGTAACTGAAAAAGTTTTTCCTTTATAGTTTTTCTCTGTATGTTATAGCTTCCAAAATATCGAAGAATTACCCATTAAATGGACACACGCTATAAGTAGAATGATAATTTAAGTTAAATTGATAATTTGGCTGCAAAATTGTATTACATTATTCAGTTAGTAGTGTTCTAGAGTTGTTCATCAAAGCTCGTTTTTTCACAAATATTGTTGGTTCTATAGTATAGTGGTTCTGATCTATATAGCCTATGTCCTGCATATGCTGCACCAACAGTGACAAGATATATTTAAAATTGGCACTGCAGTTACTTACAATAGTTCTTTCATTAAACAAACTCAGTCTCCCTTTATTATATTAATATAGATTCAACTTGAAAATTTGATTTCTGACAATAGTTCCAAATTTGTAATGTTGACTAAATTTAATTCTTATCCATATATTATGGCTTGATAAAGAAACTCAATATTTCTGTTTCATTGACTATCACCAAATTAGTAATAGTTGAATGGAGTCCTCTATGTTTTTTATTTATTCTCATTCTTATCTATACTTGGGAATTCTCCTTTCAACTTCCCCTCTGACACTTTTTCTTTGGCAGGTTTTATCTGAATTGATCATATTTTCGTGGATACTAGAACTCTGAAAATATTATGCTCCATCATAACCAAGAATGGAGTACTACAAAGATGTGTATTCTTTTTTCATGAAATTCTGCAGAAAAAAAGAATTGATAAAGGTGAGTTAGCACTACAATACAGGATGACCATTATCAAATGTATCTTCTTCGTTACTTCAACTACCTATACTAAAAGAAAAAAGAGCAGTAACTAAACCTTACTATTTATTACAATAAAGTCTAGTGTAGTGTAAACACATATTTCTTTCAGGGTAACTTTAGTGCTACACTTCACTGCAAAGGAAAAGATTAATTGTTACTTGACATCAAGTGGTCATTGAGAAGGAATTCAAATTATGAAGGTTTCAATTTGATTTGTGTGATACTTATGAACAGTGAGTTCTAGAGGTGGTAATTTTTAGGTAAATATATACACCTTACATAGTATCCCTATTTGCATTGCACCTCTTTTAGTATACAAATATTCAAAACCATTGTCAAAATAAATCTCACACTTCCAGTCCAACTGAAGTTCAAGTATAGCCGAAACTAAATTCTGATTATTTTAATACATTATTAGCTCTCTTCTTGCTAAGGTTTCACTCTCCTCTTTGAAAAATGGAAGGAAATGAATCACTTCTGAAACAAAAACTTGTGTTGTGCAAAAATATTTATTAAAATTATATTGAGGACGTCTAGAAGTTATCCTACTATATTAATATATGGTAGGTATTTTTAAAAATATGGTATTCAACGAAAATATTATAACCCGAAATATGACCAATAGTACCTGCCAGTGAGTAAAGTACAACCAATTATCTAGCCCCTAAAACTTATAATTTATTGCCATAAAATGATAGAAATGTGAGGAATATTTAAAAGTTTCCATGTTTGTGAAAAATATATAATAAATCGTTTTTATTCGTAAATTCAATAAATGGAATGTATGAGAAATTGTTTAATATCAACCATGATAACGAAATAATGTTTCCTTAGAAAAACATCTATTTTTGTTGTTCATTTTGCACACAATTGTTAGATCAGTTATAAATAATGATAGCATAATAAGGAACTATCAGAGAAAAACCTCAAAAACCCATAAAAGTTATGGGAAAATTTGGTCTATATTTTTTTAATAAATTCCAATTTGTACATTTCTATCATGTCCATGATTTTCAGATATGAAAACAGATTAAAAATATTATCTTCGAACTCTTGATTAGAAAATGGAATGGATTCATATCAACAGCAGTCAATCAAGTGGGTTGTGGTTATAATAATCGGAGATAAATAAATAATAGTTTAAAAAAACTAAAAAACACGCTTTTATAGAAAACCAAACTAAAAAAATAGAAAATAAGAAAAAAAAAATATTTTATTTAAAAAAAAGCGTGGGGTGCATGGTAACAATAGTTATATAGTACATTACACACCTAGGGCAATAAAGTAAGAAACATCTCAGATCACAGGTGATTGTTGGCCGAGGCGATACCATGCACCCCACGCTTTTAAAAAAATAAAATAAATGTTTTTCTTATTTTCTATTTTTTTAGTTTGGTTTTCTATAAAAGCGTGTTTTTTAGTTTTTTTTAAACTATTATTTATTTCCTACTTTTTAGTTTGGTTTATTTATAAAAGAGTGTTTTTTTAGTTTTTTTTAAACTATTATTTTTATTATTTTTTGCAAATTAAAAAATGGAATAATCTTATCAAATTAGTGTATTGTCATCGGTCCTCCATAAATCTACAAAGTTTGAATGAAATCTGAACGTTTAAAGTGGGTCAAAATCGCGCACAAAGGAGTCGGTTACAAACAAACAAACATACAAGTGAAGCTAATATAAAGCGTGTAAAAAATTCAAACAAGATACTTGTGAATTTGATAAATAGATAATCTGATATAGTAATGAAGTATTGTGAATCTGTTTACATGGAGCGATTTGTTTATATGAGGTGTTAGAAAGTAATATCATACATAGGCTGTTCAATTTCTAAAGAGTATAGGGTTAATGAGAATATTATATCTTTGAATCAAGTCCCTGGACATTGTGCAATTTTGGTTCGTTTGTTTTTATGATTCCTTACACACCGAAAAGTTGACACTGATCATATTTCATTCTATAGCAAACTAATTTTCTCAAGTGTCTCTTGAAGATATTAAAGAGTTACTTAAAATATATCAAATTATATGACCAAGGTGTAGGGGTGAGAAGATGTATAAATATAATAGTTTGTTATAACTGTTTCGTTAGAGAAATTCTGTGGTTTTGGTTCTGTCATAGTTGAGAAATTATTTTAAATAACTTTATTGCAGTTTTTTATTAATTCATTTTGAATATTTCTGAATTTACTTTCTGAGATATTATGCTAAACAGTTTTATCAAAGGATTGAATACTTCCATCTGAGATTTAAATAAAAATTATAAAAAAACCTTTTTAAAGAAAAACTTTTATACAATTGCACTAAAAAAGAAAAAATAATTTCTTTCATTGCTTGATCTAGGTTATTCTCCAAGTAACAGATTCAAAATCTTGCCGCGCAAGAATACCCTTTTTTGTATTTGCGGTAAGCTTTTGAATCTGTTACTCACAGAATAGCCTAGATCAAAAAAAAAATTTTTTTTCCTTTTTAGTGCATTTGTATACAAGTTTGTCTTCAAAAATGTTTTTTTTATAATTTTTATTTTTAACTTTTTAGTTCTGTTTTTATTAACAACTAATAAAAGCTTTTATTTTTTTTATTTATTTTTCATTTTTTAGTATTTATGATGTTAAATAACTAGTTCAGTAATTTCTATCCACTTTATTTTTGAATTGACAAAAAAATCATAATCTCCGACCCCGAAAACCCCTAGATACCAATTTCCAATAGAATCGGACCAAAATCACAAAAATTGTCGGTCATATTGGAGCCGCCATTTTGTTTTTGTTTTTTCCTAACAAACATTCCATAATGCATTATCACCGGAATTATGTACAAATGCCAAATTTCAAATCAATCGGACGATTAGAAGTGGGTCAAATTTAACTTGCAAGATTTGATTACAGACAGACACCGGACAGGTGAAACTAAATAAAAGCTTGTAATAAAATACAACATTCCTATAATATATGCACTAGCTTGGCTTTCATCATTAAAATACAATTCATAATATTCCTTGAATCCCCTGTGAATTATATCTGAAACATATCACATATGATTTCAAAATAGAAATACATAAGTAAAAACAATTCCAGGTACTGAACTCAAAATAAATAACTCTGTTGATTGATTAGAATACTTTATATTTCCTCAGATCAAAAAGTTCACTGAAAGTACTTTTAGCAAATGCTTATTTTGATATAAAAAATTTCAGATTTCAATGAATAATTATAATTAAATACTCATTTCAAATACCGAATGTATTCATTTTGTGATGTGCACTCAAAGAAAGTTACAGATTTCAGACTAAAGATTGAGAAATATGTTGAGAATTCTCTGATACCATAATTTAATAAACAAGACAATGGTTTTCAAGAACTTGTGAGGTCATTACATTAATCAATGAAAGAAAAAACCTAATTATCATGTTAGTTGGCCAAAATATCCCATATAAATCGATATTTTTTTCATTCAAGGTCTTTTAATTAGGTACTCATTCAAATAAAGGCAGTTTGGGCCGTTTGCATATTTCATCATGTAATATAAGTATGAGGTAAAAATTAAGATTACATGTTCCATTTATTTGTCATTTCAAATGATCTTAAATAAAAAGTATAATGGATTCATCTCAATTAACAACATGAGATAATTCTGATCAATATACAAACACATCTGACTATGGATATTGTTGGTGAACCTGTCAAAATAAAAAATTAGGGAATCATGAAATTGACTATCTTTGACTACTTTTTCAAGATATAGGAACAGGTGCCGTTAAGTTAATCAGACAAAAATCAATAAATATAAAACAGTTGTAATATTAAACTATTTTTTATTTCTCATATTTACAATACAAGGAATCATTGAAGATAACTGCAACATACATGGTATACCTACATGAAGAAAACTGACGGCCTAGAAAAAATTTTAATAAATGGCGAGGAAGATGTTTCCAGATAGAACTTATACAATTTGAACCTACAAGAAGTTCTCTCCAAATAATATGGTTTGTGCAGTTTCAATCAATTCGAAAACACTTCAAAACCTATTTGAAAGTGTTTCGGCTTAGGTGAAACAATACTTATATTACTGATTGATCAAGAGAAAACTACTTGAAGGATGTATAAATTGCTAAAAAAGATGCTGCGAAAATGGAGACCCCATTGGGAATTCATTTAATACCTTTAATTACTATAAAAATGTGTATAGCAATCCTTCTTACATAAAATCCAGTTAAAAAAGGATACACTTTCAGCCTTTGGCCCATGTCCTGGATGAAATTTGCAGCTTGTTGTCTGTGAGAAAGCTCTTTGATGGAGTCGTAGCCACATTTTCTAGATGGGGTATTTTCAAGTTGCTCCTTTGTGAAATACCATTTGTCCGTGTTTGTGTTAGCCATTTACATGTACACTTCACGAAAATTGTATCAATGCAGATGGCGTTATAGACATTGAGTAAAATGTGTGGTCAAAATATTGGAATTGAATGTTCCTGTTTACTTTAGTTCTATATGAAAATATAGGCACTCTGAAATCAAAAATAACTCGCGAAACTAATACTCGCCAAGCACTTATCACAAAGTCGAGCAAATTTATTGCGTCACTACTATTTCGGGTTTCCCAGTCTATCGTGCTCTAGATTTCACCAGGTTTTCTAGGTAAATAGGCGAACAAATTTTTAACAAAATTATTTGAACCAATGAGTATACTTTCCGTGTAGTTATGAAATATGTTTAATAGCGACCAGATGACTTTTTAGTTATTAAAAATGATACATACACAAAGTCGTAGAATTTGATGTTACTCACTGCTCGATGGCCGACCAACCACGGTAAGCAACACAGAAACTAAACACTACCTGAAATCTTATGGATTATAGATTGTTCGTATTTTTCGATATTATAAATGATATGAGTAATTATGGAATATAATTTCGCCTGTGAAAAAAATATTTCCGAATTGTGGAAACAATAACAAACACTCAAATGACTATTGTTAAAACATGGCGACTTTATGACATATGAAAGACAAATGACAGTTGATTGAAGATTGAACAGAGAAGAAATAAGGCACGTTTTTAGATTTCACCAACTTGGTGGATGTGTGTTGTCAAAACCAAGTCGTTTTTGGAGAGTTTGTTTTTATATCCAACAATAGGGAACACGCCTGTGCACCTTTTCTAGAATATTTTGTATTGCACATGAATATTACCAAATTGAAAAAATTGTCAATGTGTTTAATCATTTGAAATTCAGAACGCCAATTTTTTCATCACATTCAAAAACGTACTCCTGTCGCCTCTGATGTCTGATGTAGTGTTAGCTAAATATCGATAGTATTTTAGTATCGGTACCATCGATAGTTTTCGGCGATAGTATCGATAACTACGGGGGTATTAGGAATCGTGCATGAAAACGGAACCCATTGCATTCCGTGCACAAAATATGTCGTACATCTGCAATCAGCATTATTTTCAATGTTGAATTGTACACTGATCAGGGTTCGAGGTTCCAATCCCATGATGACGGTTGGTGGAATTTGACAGATGTCACTATTGAACCAATAGCATCGCTCGATTAAGAAACATTAGTATGTTCGCTCCACCGACATAACTTTAATCTAGACTGCGATCCCGTATGATGAGAATTCATCCAATTACAAGATATCGAAGAGCTTTTAATGGCTTCTCGTTAGATGGCAATGTCTGAAATGACATTATTTGTGGTTTCTGGGCTTTGCGCAGACACGTTCACCTAAATTCTATTTGGATGAATTTTTCGAGTGGTGGGGATATGACCTCTAGCGGTCTAGATCAAGGTTATGTCGGTGGTTCGCTCTCCACACAAAAAGAAATTCCAATTGGTCGGGTACTTCGTATTGTTTTTTCTCTGTTTCATTTTTCGTGTCTACTGTCACTGTCCACTTTCTTTTCCAACTCGAGACCACAACCAGGGATCCGAAACAATAATCGGATCAATCCAATGATTAATGAATGGCTAAGGATAAATCAAAAGAGTGGATATGGTCTAAAAAACATGGGGCAGATAGTCAATTTGTCACTTAATCGATTTGTAACAAGTACAAAAACAGTGGAAATACATTCAACATGGTGATCATTCCAGAAGAAAACATCCGAAAAAATTAGCAAATAACAGAAAATTCTGGAACTTTGTGGAATATCACACTTTTTGTTAAAACTACATGACATAACCTCGAAACAATCGAAAACTATCGATACTTTTTCCCAAACGATCGATAGTTGAAAGTATCGATGTTTGGCTAACACTACCAAAGAGTAGAGGACAACTTAAGATGCCTAAAAACCCTGGTGTATCCACTGATTCGATATTGTTTAGAATTTTTGTGGGACAACAAATGAAAAACGTTAAATTCTGCTTAGAAATTCATTAGTAGATGGAGCGGTTAAGGAATGTTTGTTGTTTGTGTCACGCAAAATGTCAAACAGTCAAACTTCAAACCTATGAAATTTTCTTTTTCTGTCAACATTACTTCATGCAAAAAATTGTGAATTGATCGTTTACAAAGATTATAGTTCTATGAACAAGATCCCGCTCAGAACAGTTGGCGCGAAAATGAGATGAAATCCTAGAAACTTACTACAATGTTCACATCTATCTGTCAAAAATCAGATTTTTCTTGAAGTCTACCTGGCGATATTTTCATGATTTCTTCTCAAATGGCCTTTTTGGGATCATGGAAACTTCCACGTAGGAATGAGAAAAGGTAGGAGAGTGGACTGATGTCTCTAGATGATGAATTAACTTGAAAATTGAGGGGATTGGAAAATGTCCCCGATGACATTGTTCCATTAAACTTTCCGATACAAACTATTACCAAGCCATTCACTGCCCATCTCTGCCGGACTAATACCTCTCTAAGAACCTTCTGATATGAACAAAATCAGAGAGTTCATTGTAGATATCATAAAATCTGTTGATGAAGTTGAGAAATCGATGAATCCTGGTGTGCGACAGTCTAGGCTGCTCCCAGCTATCTTAGAATGACTTCTCAGGGAAAGGTGAGCCCTACTAACGAAGGCGAGGAAAGAAAACAATAATCTAAATGCTTCTGTTCTATTTTTCAGTAACACCCCGCATGAGATAATCGGAGGAGGGCGATCTAAACCAAGCAGTTGTTCCGAAGAACAAGGCCCACTCCCAAGATCGATAAGGCTATGATAAGGATAATTATCACTTTTCAATAAACACATGAATTTCACAAGTAAGCGTGGACTTTTCATTCTATGAAGCTATCTTGATTTTGGCCAGTGAATTCCGAACCGTTACAGAGGGTCCCATGGCTCTTTGGAAGAAAATATCCAATATATTTAGAATTTTCCAATACTTCTAGTCAGAAGATTATCATCTCATGGGAAATGTTGTATACAAAATATATGTAATATAAAAAATAAATATTGTAACGAACCTAGGCCGGACCTGTCGCCTCGCGTGTTGCCGTCGACAGCGATGAGATCATCCCCGGAGATGTTCGAGAACAGTCCAGTCGTTCTGCCGCGAAAAACAACGGTCAATATTGGAAACAATTGGAACATGCCGTCGCCAACCGTCCGAATTCGAAACATCGAGAATGCTGTATCGGAAATAAATAGACAGCCCTCAAGAGGGAGTAAACAGTCTGAACGAGCCCATACCATCGAGCTATACAGTGGCGTAGTAATATAAATTAAGTTGTAGATTAAGTGTTAAATAAATTAGTTAAACCAAGTTAAGTTTATTTACGTTACAATTGGTGTCGGAAGTGAGATTTTGAAAATAAACAAGTGATCGTGGAGTGGATAGTCAGAAAAATAAATTGATAGACCTTTTTGTACGCCCAAAATAGACAGTGGCCCGGTTTTCGCGAAGTGGACAATTGTGCGTGGGAATATAAACTGATACACTGTTCGCGTGAAACAGAAAATAGACAGTGGCCCGGTTTTCGCGAAGTGGACAATTGTGCGTGGGAATATAAACTGATACACTCTTCGCGTGAAACAGACAATAGACTGGTGGCCCGTGGAAAAGAATTCGCGAAGTGAATTTTTAACAAACTGATAAACTTTTTCGTGTGTAACAGACTGATACCTCGTCAAAGACAAAATGTGTTCAAGAAAAGTGCGCCTTGTGGACTTGAAGGTAGCGGAATTGAAACAGGAATTGGAGGAAAGGAACTGGAAACAACGGGTAAAAGCAAGTACTCCAGGAAAGACTTGCAGAAGGACTTATACAAGAAGGTGAGGACCCCGAAACATTTTTATTCGAAGTTCCCGGAGGTGATTTGAGTTTGGTAATGAATAAACTCGAAGAAACTACTAAATCCGTGAAAGAAGAACTGCAACAAAATTCGAGGACTTTGGAAGAAAATGCTAGAAATCTGGAAGAGAAGCTTGAAGAAAATTCTAGAAATCTGGAAGAGAAGCTTCAAGAAAATTCTATAAATCTGGAAGAGAAGCTTTCTAGAAATCTGGAAGAGAAGCTTCGAGAAAATTCAAGAAGGCTGGAAGAAAATTCTAGAAATCTGGAAGAGAAGCTTCAAGAAAATTCTAGAAATCTGGAAGAGAAGCTTTCTAGAAATCTAAGAAGCTGAGAAAATCAAGAAGCCTGGAAGAGAATCTGAAACAAGAGAAGCTAAAAAAAAGGAAGGAATTCTGAAAAGAAGGAAGCTTAAAAATTAAAACTGGAAGAATTTAGAAAATTCAAGAG